>JAXGGA010002543.1:0-119738 GCA_038373865.1 Uloborus plumipes
TCAAATCACAAAAGATATCCAAATTATTCACTTTCCTTGCCGTTAAAAAAAAAAAAGAAATGCTTGGCTGGGCTAAAAATAGCTTTTCTGTTCACGCTAATTTGTTCCACTTTGTACCGAAGTCTAACTGCCACTGCTTTGATCTTATATGTGCAAGGCACAACGGTTTTTCTTTTGGAATGTTCGAGAACATTCGTTTTCAACTGTCATTGTTTTTCTAGCGTGGTAAATTTCTGGAGATTTTTTAGTGAAGCTTGAGTTTTTGATGTGTGTGGACGCATCAAGTGTTCTTAACACTTGATGCAAAATGTCTCCCATAATGTGCGAACGTTGGTAATAAAATGGACATTACTTTTTCGATTATGTTTTGTTCTCGTGCTTCATTTCTATTGGAATACGTCGCAATGGATTACTATATTGATGTCAGCACCGAGGAATCATGTGAGTACAAATTTTGCGATATTTTTACACACACACATCCACCACAACACCACAATGGGTGTTCCGAATCACCCCGCTGATAGGGGTCAATCGGAACACATGTTAAAATTTTTATTTTTTTCAATTTAATCTGTAATAGGTCTCACAAACATGAGTAATATTGATGGGGGAGAATAAAAACAGATAATTACTGTCAAATAAATGCATACTTTCAATACCAGTAAACGTGTATAGTTTGTCAAAATTCAAAAATAATTTTGAACTTATGAAAAATGAAAAGTAATTTTAAGAAATGCTTTTGAATTGAATTACAAAGATTTAATATGAATGGAAGTCACTCATGTCGTCCACAAATACACTGCTCGACATTGAAAATGTAACACCAAGAAGAAGTGGTCAGAAATTGATGAAATTTGGTAAGAAGACAGAGACAGCATGGAACAATAAGTGATATTTATTTCAAAATAAATAAGCAAAATTTAGAGCGAGGACGGCGTCGGCTCAGTAAGAAGTAGGACCACCGCGGACAGCGATGCACGAAGAAACACGTCTAGGCATGGAGTCAATAAGCCTGCGGATGGTGTCCAGAAGGATGGCACTCCATTCCCTTTCAACCATTTGCCACAGTTCGTCCTCTGAACGAGGTAGTGGCAGGTTCTGCATACGGCGTCCAATCACGTCCCACACATGTTCGATTGGTGACAAGTCAGGAGAGTATGGTGGCCAGGAAAGCATCTGTACACCTCGTAGAGCATGTTGGCTGATTCGAGCACTGTGAGGCCGGGCGTTATCCTGTTGAAAAATTGCATTTGGCAGACCCTGAAGGTAGGGGATTGCCAGTACATTATCTACATATCGTTGGGCCGTCATAGTGCCCCGAATACGAACTAGAGGTGATACGGAATTGTATGCAATAGCGCCCCAAACCCTTATGCCACGTTGTCGCGCTGTGGGGCGTTCCACAGTTACTGCCGGATTCGATCTTTCTCCACGTCGACGCCACACACGTATGCGATGACTATGGCTGGACAAACAGAAGCGGGATTCATCTGAGAACACTACGGTTTGCCATTCTGCCATCCACGTCGCTCTGGTCCGGCACCATTCCAAACGTTGGAGTCTGTGCTGTGAGGTCAATGGCAGTCTTCTTAGCGGGCGCCGTGATTGCAGGCCACGTGCAACCAGTCGACGGGAAATGGTTCTGGTCGACACAGGAACATCCAGGGTACCTTGCACGTGCTGCAGAATCGACGTACGAGTGACTTGCGGGTCCTCCACAGCTTGTCGGTGAATCCGTCGATCCAAGCGGTCTGACTTCACTCTGGCTGCACCTGCACCCCTCAATGTGGCTACATTTCCTCTTTCCAACCATCTCCGACACAGCCGATGCACAGTGCTTGCATCCATGTGGGTATCAGCTGCAATTTGACGTATGGATCAACCTCCCCTTCTCAGTCCGATCACCATACCCCTTGTAAAGTCGTCTATATGCTGGAAGTGTCTTCGTTGAAGACGGCGTGGCATTTCCTCCTATCACACGTATCCTTCGAGACAAAAACCAAATTTCTCCGATAATTAGTCTGGCAGAAAAACCAACATGAAGATAGCCCACTTTTCAACTTCATTCTCTTTTATCTTACTTCACGTGCGTCGGAGAGCTGCGCATTTCATATCATTTGCATAACTCAGTCACGTGCGTCCACGGTAAAATTTGCATGAATTTCTGACCACTCCTTCTTGGTGTTGCCATTTTCAATGTCGAGCAGTGTATGTACTTGTCCTTAAAACTAGCAATTGTGACTTGACTCAAGTTTTTCATAACATCTCCTGGGATGAACTCTGCCTTTTCTTTAGTTTCTTGAAATCTCTGGGTTTCGGGGATTATCCTGAAAGATTTTTCCGCTTATTCATCACTGTCTGTGTGCTGGATTTTTACTACATAAAGTCTATGTGACTTTCCCCCTCGTATTTTAAGTAAAAAGAAGTCTCCTGGAAAAAAAATCTTTTGAAATCTGCAACTGTTTGTCATTCTAAGATCTAGTTGCTCACGAGAAGGGATAAACAGTAATAAATCTTTGTCCTTGTCTTGATTAGAAGAATTGGGGTTAGAATCTTGATTTTTCAAACAGTTTCCTTCAAATAAGTTTGAATTGGAACAACAGAACTAAGTGTTCCGATTCACCCCGCAAATTTTTTTCTATTTCATTTTTCAGAATTCTTCATTTTTATGACACAATTTATAAAAAATGTAAATTCTAATGCGGTATTCTGTTGTTCAGATACATGTATAATTGAAACATACCCCTCTTAGTTTTTAAATATAAGAAGGTTTGTTCTTGCATATGAAGTTTTGCAGTCTATGGAAATGTGATGTTTTCTAGCATTCCACGTGCAGCCCTCCTTAGAAGCCAATAGCGTTGCCAGATTGACAAAAGTAATTTTTTCTTACTTCCTATGATCTTACCTTACTAAAAAAAAAATCATGGCGAAAAATACCCGATAGTTTATTTATGAAGAATTTCTTTGTACGGTCGGGAAGTTTTGTTCCGATTGACCCCGCTGTTCCTATACACCCCATTTTACGGTATATTTCCAAATGCATTAAAACTGATGAAAACTAAAAGCTATTAAAACTTATAGGCAATTCCATGGTCACGGATGGATCAAATATTTCGCAGATTACCACACGAAGACTCTAAATATGTAAGATATGTTGCATTGCATGAAACTTTTGAGCAACCCGAGCTCTATATAGTGTCTTCTATATAGTGTAATTAAATTTGCTCAACGCATAAGATTTCTTAAAATAATGAATACCAATCAATTTTCTCTCATAATTCATTATAGACTTTCGTTACTGAACCAAAAATAATATCTTCCCAGGCCCGTCATTTCATATTTTTCCAGGGGTATCAATGGGTGGCAACCCCATTCTAAGTTTTATCAGAAAACCACAAAAATCACGCCCACTTATATCCAAATACATTGCATTTTCAAAGCCAAGGGGCGTCAATTGACCCCCTCTGACCCCCTTAATTGACGGTCCTGTATTTGCCTATTATTTCTCAGAAAATATGTTCTTCATACAGTTAATGCAATGAAACAATGATCCAAGATACTTGAAGTATTTTTGGGCTTTTTGTTTTCGCAACAAATGATATCCCTAACAAATAAATTTCCCCAGATGTACATAAAATCAAATTATTGCACGGAAATTATTTAAGTGTAACCTCATCACTAACTCTTAACCGTAATAATTTTACTCAAAATGGAGGCGTTCACTGGTTTAAAACTCACTGGTTTCGTCAGGGAAAAAAATACTTAAATTAACGAAAAAAAGACAGCATATATTTAATGATAAGGTAACTTCAGACAGGTCAACATATGCACAAATTGACAAGCCTGATGTTGAAACAACAAATTCACTTTGATTTTTGGACAAACATTAAATGGAAATCACAGGACTGAGAAAAGGAGATTATATACCTGGAATAAATACCGTACTTGAAATTGTTTTTCTAAAATGCTCTGAGTATTGAGAAATTTACTTCAAAGTATGAAGATAGCGCATCAGCGCTTCAAAAAATAGTTTTCTCAAAAGTATGCTTGGTATGATTGTGCATAAATGAAAAAAGTGTATTTAAGTCACAACTATTATTGAGAATCCGGAGCGTGTGCGTGAGTGTATAAGTGTGTGTGTGTGGAGGTTAAACGCCACCACCCAAGAGGAGGAAAGCTCCAGAGCAGAGGAGTGGTCCCCCACATGCAGGGGAGGGTGGGATGTGATTATCGCTAAGGCACCCAGGCAAAAATCAAAATAACGGAAATCAAATGAAAGTAATGAGCAATTGTTGATTGTTAAAAAAAAGAAAGAAAGAAATCAACGAAGTGTTCGAGTACATTGTGTTCCTCTAATGGGGTACTCCCATTTTTTTTAGTTTTTATTCTGAGTACCTCGGACAATGTTTCGATTTATGCAGGTTGTGTTGCATTGCACAGCGGTCAAACATAAAAAAGGAAAACATCAATTGAATCAATAACATGATGATCAATGACGAAACTATGCCTATTGCAATTTTCCATGACTAAGTGTTATGTTTTCTTCTACAAAGTAAACGCGAACAAGTAATCACAATAATAAATTCAATCAGTCTAATGTAATACATAGAAAACGTCAATAAAATAACTATTATGATATTTACCATTGGTCGTAGACAATGAGATTGGAAAGCAAATTTTACAAATAAAAAAAAAATATTAGCGTGTTTATTTAATACACTTAGGTTAGAAAGGATATACACACTACTATTTATCTGCTGCGACATTACATTTTAAGATGAGAAACTTCGATTTTACATTATTTCAACGCTCATTGAGATTGAAATGAAGTAAGTTTGCTTGTTCTTGTGCGAACGGAATTAAGGAGCAATGATTTTAGTTTTGCATAGACGTAACTTTAACCAGTATGTTGTGGTCACCACAAACCTTTTTTCTATATCTATATTATGAATTATCAATTCCAATTAAAAATAGTTGGAATTTGTCAATTATAATTCATTGTCTTAAAATTTTTGGTACCAATATCTGCGCGACAAATATGTCTCTTTTGAATACGTAACGTATCTGTGTATGTTTGCATATATATATACAAATAGTAGGGAAATATCTATTTGCATTGGGTAACCATAAAAACAGGGCTTACCAAAATAAAGTACTCTCGCCAAATTTTGACAATCGTTTCAATTTTTCGATTACAAAATTGCCCCTGCAAAAGTAGAAATAAAGAACGAAACGGGAAGTCATTGTAAATGCTTTGTTTAAATTAATTAGACATTTTATATCAATATACATAAAAGACTACTTTTGTATGCGTATGTCCGGGGTAAACTTCAAAACTACTGAACCGATTTTAACCATTTTTTTACCGTAGATAGCTGCAGTAACAGGGAGCAGGATAAGCTATAATTTATTTCTAAAAAGCTTAGTTTAAAAAAGTTATTATGGAAAATAGTAAATTTCATATAGTTTCCCCATTAAATGATTAAATTTTCAGTCCATTGTTGCAAAAATTTATTGCCTGGTAACAACAATATTAATGGTGATCATAATGAAAATGTGAACCAAGGCTTCTCTGGAGTAAGTATGAAATTAGTGCTTTCTTAGGATTTTTAGATTCATCTATGCCAATAATCGCTAAAAGACTAAATAAAAAGATAATTGATTTTGGCAACAGTTAGAAAATAGAAAGTGTTTATAGTCAATTTTTTTTCTAAATTAGGTATACATAAGATGTTTTTACCAACTGAGTTTTCACCATTGATGTCACAAGGACAGAAACTAATAATGGGACAAATTTAACGTGCAATATTTGGGGTATAACTTTGATATCCCCCCCCCCCAAAAAAAAAAAAAAAAATTACGCGCCAAATCTGGCACGTCCTACGGACTTTTTAAGGTTGATGTTTCTTATTTTGGTGTTGCCAATTAAGGTTTTTTCAGCTTTTAGGTTTTTGCTGTTGCCAAATTTAGTATTTTCTTGCATTTTGTACCATTTTGAGTTTTTTTTAAAAGTTTTGTGGCAACAACAAAAACGGGTATTTTGTTTGGTGAGAAAAAAAAGTCGCCAAGCATCCGATTTGGGGGGGGGGGGGGTAGAACAAAGTAGTTCCATATTTGGAAATGGTTGACTCCAGAATGATTGATACTGCACACATACATTTATTTTAAAAAATACACCAAGCTTATAACATTTTCTATTTACCTAAACATTATTTGTAGCTTGCATTTGTATTAAGGGTGCGTAATCCATTTTTTTTTAGCTTATCCAGACAGATAAAATTACCATTGTTTACAGAAGTAGCCATTTATGTATATAGATGTGCACTTTAATGCTGAAAAAATTATGAATGAGTTTCACTAAAACACACTACCCGGCAGAAACCCGGGCAGGGCCGGGTACCCAGCTAGTGCTAACATATAGAAGATGGACACAGATAAAAGTTTGAAATCATTGCTAGTTTTCTGATGTTTTGCCAGCAATTGAATCGCGTGGATGTGACAGTTTAATGGTATATGGTTGATTCTACGGTCAATGCGTTTTTTGTGTTACCAAGGAAAAAATATACTATTTAATTATACAATCATTATATCACTAGAGGCCGCAACTTTTATGATACTATGGCCGGACGAAGTTAAATTTTTTGGGGGTTTTATTGATACCAAGGGAATATGCGTTGCCAGGGTAGTGACACTATTGGCAGAATTCTAGGTTGATTTACTATTATTTCACTTAGTTTTCGGTGTAAAATCAGAGTATGGACTCATTTCCAGGCCCGTCATTTAAGGGAGGGGGCATGAGGGGTCCATTGCCCCTCTGGCTTTGAGAAATCAATGTATTTACATGTAAGTGGGCGTGGTTTTTTACGTTTTCCGATGAAATTACATTGTGTTTGGACCCTTTGCCCCCCCCCCCTCCTTCCCAGGAAAAACTTGAAATGACGGCCCTGCCATTTCTATAAGACCTGTGTTCAAAAAGTGTTTTCACTTTGCAATAAAATAAAAAAAGTCAATCCTGGAAACACGGCATGTTGCATACAAGCCACGACGCAGACATCAATAAAAATCCTTCTCGAATTATTTACATTCATTCAAATTACATTCACAGGAGCAATTAAGATTAAAATGAAATTTAATTTGTTTGTTACATATTTTTATTGTATATTAAAAAATTGAGCTTTAAGAAAAAAAAAAAAAAAACTGCCAGGGCTGTGACGCCAGAGAAGTGACAAAATCGCACATTACCTATAAAAATAACATAATGCGTTCTTCTTACCAGAACTTCATGTAATCTGCGATGTCTGCACAGAATAAGCATTATATTATACATACGCACATTTGGTAAGGATGAAATATAGAAAGTTATACTTACCAGGGGAAATACTACAGCGACTGGCGCAATACGCTTTTCGGCACTTTCAACCTTTGCTCAGTATTACTCTGCTTTATTCGTAGTCAAGGTCATCCTGATGCATTTTTAATGTTAAATTTCAGTCTTTGAAGTTGGCCAGGTGAGGGTGACACTGTTGTTATGGCACGTGAAAAAAGGTATTTTTTTAATTATAAACATAGATATGTTTACGATGTTTATTGATGAAATATGTTTCAATGTTTATGTACGTGTAAGATTATTGTAAAAAAACATTATTTCAAGTTATCAAAACGTTGAACATGTTTGTATAAAAACTATTAGTTGGACAGGCCAGAGGATTATACATTTATGTCTATTTTCGGCTATTAATGCTAAAATAAAATAGTTGTAGTGAATTAATTGGGTGGTCCATATAAAAGACAAAAGTCTTTAATGCTGAAGCATACTATAATATTAATACAATCAGTTTCACATGATTTTTTTTTCAATCTGCCGTCTGAATTCAAATAGCGTAGAATCACCCATATGTCTTTTATACTGTTCTTTGTAATGACATATGTCAAATGTTGGTGAATAATGTCAAAAGACAGCCCCTCACACCCTAGAGCAATCGGTGCTAAAACTTAATCCAGCGCGTGTATTCCATGTAGGTTCATTTTTATTCCAAATTTCCTCTTAACAGCAGTAATAATTCTTAAGATATACCTGCAATGAAAAAGAATGAACGTTTGATTTCACCATTCCCCTTTGAGCTATTGGCATTAAATTTTTATTTTGTACTTTTGCAGTCTAAAATCTATGGGTCGATAAATTTTTGTTTGATTAATTTCATTACTTCTCGAGATATAGAGTAACCATTAATGACAAAACGCTTGATTGATCAACTACCTGTGAGATATGGATACCAAATTTGAATCAGACCCACCACTGAATTTTATTTAAAAAATGCGTTGGTCGAGCTATTTCGTGCATTGGTGCACAAATGATTTTACTAGTAAATACACTTAGTTTGAAATTTTGAATACTTTTCTGCGTTTTTCAACTGGGCGAAAAGAAGAACAAAGAAAATGTATAATTGTATACCTTATGTGTCCAATAATATCGGTAACATCTGAAAATAATGTTTTTCAAAGAATTTATTAAAGTTTCTTTTTTGTTTTTTAAACGCTATGCATTTATTTCTTTGTTTTCGTATTATATGTTCCCTATATCTCTCTATTTTTCTTTCAGAAATGAATAAAGTGTTTCGCCGAATGCGACAGAAAAGCTGCTGACAGGCTCATTTCACCTTATTTATCTGTTGTTCAATTTATTCTTCGAACACACAAGTAGTTCTTAAAAGTAGAAAATAGCTACTAACTATTGTGTTTGAGAAAATTTTAGTTTTGTTTTCTATCAACGTACTGAAGAAGGGTCTTTGCAAATGGCATCAAAATACCAAGAGTAAAAATTTAACGAAACATGAAGCAATCTTAATGCGTCTATTATGTCAATTTTTTTTTTATTTGGTCTTAAAATGATTTCTACACATCCTCAGCAGTACTACTTTTCAGTAAAAACTCAATGACTTCGTTTTTTTCCAAAAAATATTTAGACCGGAATAAATATCACTACTCTACCATTTATGTGATTAGAAGCGAAAAAAAAAGGTATTTAGAAAAAAGTTACTGTTATTGTATACTAATTTCAGAAATATTTTTTTGTTTAACAAAGCAGAATTAGATTTCATTTAAGCTCATATTTGCACCAGCACTGGTTTTTATAACAAAATTGTATTAGATATTTTTTTTATTGAGAAGTTTTCTTTCAACTACGCTGTTGTAAATTTCAAATCATTTACCTTTTTAAAGTTTAATGAGGTTTTAAGGCTAATTTATACATTATTCTTATTTGAAATTTGTGTCTTTTACAGCACAAATTATAGCTTAAAGCTAAAACTGCTTGGTGAAAACGCACTTAATATTATAATGCTTTCAGCTACAAAGTAGTCAAAACAGCATTTACTTGCGTGCTCTCAAGACCACTGCTAAAACAGTTATTAACAATTATAAATTCAAAACACTTTTATAAGAAAGCAATTTTAAAAACAAAATGTTTTAATATTGCAAATGCTACTAACCCATTAATGCCTGACATTTTTTTCCCAAAGATATTTTGTATACTGGTTACAAACAGTGTTTAATGGACAGGAAAAATAAAAAAATAATGTGTAAAAAATAATTTCTATATTAAGGAAAGAAAAATCGTCCCTTAAAAGTTACGATAGACCCCAGAGGGTACATACTTTTTTTACTAATTTTTTTATGCCTGATATAATATTTAAAAAGACATTTTATAAGAAGAAATAGAATCAGCAATTAGCATAAACTGGGAAGTTGGGAATAACTTTGAAAGCTTAGCTTTTTTTCTTGAGATTGTGAACGATGTAATTTTTGATAAAGATCATATTAAAACTGGTACAGAACACACTTTACAATGGTTATCTGCTGTAATCTGTTAATAACGAATTAAAACAATACCAAGGTATTAATTGAACACTATTATTTGGTTCAAATGTTCATTTTTGGGAAATTCACACCCTTTGTTTGACCGTCTCTAAAAAGGGACGCTAGGCATTAATGGGTTAAGATTAACTGAGCAGTCAGACTACTTTGTTTAAAATGAAGCGTAGAGATAATTGTCGATACAATTCAGAAGAGTTCTAATAATGCTCTTGTAAATTTATTTATTTTCCAACTAATCCAAAGATACGTCTACAGCCCTTAATTAATATACTATGCATAAGTTACCAGATAGCAATATACTCAATATTCTAGGCATTTTTAATAAGCCGGATATACCACTGAATAAAACCCAAAGACAGAAGAAGACGGTAGTTTTAATTATATGCTTATCACTTATGTACTACTGCTTTGCTTGTAGAGTTTACTTTTCAATTGTTAAAATAAATGCATGTGTTGACAACATCCTATCGTACCCAGGTATTTTATTTAGTATCTGTTCAATTACTCTATGGCATACGATTCGCAGCAGAATAGAAGTTATTTCTTATTTAAGAAAGAAGATAATTATATCGCATATTTACGAAAATCGTAGGTTATGTCCGTGTTTCGAAAAATATGTTCTGCCGATTGTTGCTGGAGTAATTTTCATTAACGTAACAGCAACGTGTCTAACCTTTGTGACTTTAAAACCGCAAGTCATGAGCTCAACTGCTTTTCACCACGAAAATCCAAAAGTAAAGTTTTTTTTGCAATTCAACAACCATTTTTCAGTATTTTTCTTGCATTTAGTCATTCCAGGAATAGTTATGCTGAGTTATTGCTCAATGTGTTATTCAAGTTTGACGAGCTTGCAACAACTTCAAGCACACATGAGCAAAGTATTTCACGAAAGAATTTATTCTAAGTCGCACATCGAGAAAACTGTAAAACAATATTCATTTATTTCAGAAAACATTTATGAACTTGAAAATATATTTCGCTGGCCAGTTGGGTTAGCTATGATAGTAATACTGTCAAATGTTTTAGGAATTATACATTTTATTACATCATTTAAAAGATATAAACCTTTTGCGACTTCTGTTTTTATACATTTCATAACAATTAGCATTCCAGTTTTAGTTTTAGTAAACAAATCAGCTGTAAGAATACCGACTGAAATAAAAAAGACAAACACATACTTTTCTTCTGCCTGCAAAAAAATGTTATTGTTGAGAGTGAATGATTTTACTAGCTGGGCTCTCTTAAAAGAAGCCGCTAGTACCGAAATTGTAACTTTATCAGCAGGTGGAATTCTTCACTTTGCCGGAAATTTCACCGTTGTAGTTATTGGAACCATAATTACTTACAGCTTTTTGTTTTTTCAGATTTTAGATACTTTAAAGAGTCAAGGCATGATGTGTTGAATAATGTATGCAAATGAAACGCTATGTTAAAACTTTTTAGTGCAAAAAGTGTATGATTTAATTTATCGCAGAACTTGTTGCTGCATTTGTTTGTTTGATTTTTAAGCACAATAAAGGTATATGGTTAATTATTGCATTGCCTCTAAGTTATCATGAAACAACATAGCCAACATAATCTACATTATACGAAGGTAATCCTAAAAGTAAGATCTAAAATATTTTCCAGATACTAAGTTAGTGCATTATATAGTTATAGAAAAAGTTACTGTTTAAAAAAAAACGTAATTTTATTTACAATATTCCAATAATGAACCATTTTTTGTTTTGCTAGGGTAGGAAAACAAAACTACTGCAGGTTTTCCTTTTTACAAAAGACACCATAAAAGCAAAGACGTTTTGTTTAAAAAAACAGTTTAGCAAAACTAAAAACAACCTATCTTTTAATTACTAAATGAAATGAAGTGTCCTCTTGTTTGCAATTTTATTCAGAACTGGAATGAGTTATGAGTTTGCCTTTTCAAATTTTCCACTGTGTGGAGTTCAATTTTCTTAAAAGATATTGATTTTGTGAAATATAACAAATTTTAGCTCTAAATAATAAACATCTTTAAGAGAGGGCGTTTTTAAATTAACGAAAAATTCATTTTCTCTGTCGATGGGGAGTCAATATCTAACTTATTCTCCCTTTTTTTCTCTTTTTAAAAGATTACTCTGTTCATTGTTTGCCACTTTTTAGAAAATATTGCAGTTTTATAACCTCGAAAACAAGTATTAGTTTGATTTTTATTTCTAAGCTAACTTTTTTATCTCGGAGGTTTCAACAAGTATTTATTGCTGTTTTAATTTGCCCTGAAGACAAACTAATTAGCTAATTTCCCAAATGTACGTTCGACATTTTACTATATATTTCCGTGCGTGTAAAAAATAAGTTGAAATTATTGATTTAAATAAGTCATAGCTGAAATCGGTGTGCATACTCATTACTCATATATACTCATCGTTTATGGAAAACCTTAATCTGAACTATTTGAGCTAAATATTTAGTAGATGTGTATCCTATGATATATTTTAGCTATACGAATAATATTTAACACACTTTACAGTTTCAATATTTATAAATAAAGCACACACCGATAAACTTATATACAGGGTGGCTAAAACAAAATTGGAGGCATTTAGGGATTTCTAGAGAGTCATGTATTGTACAAAATTGTCAAATTTCGTGAACGTTTTTTGCACACCATGGCATTTTGATTTCTTCAACAAAAATATAGTACCAAAATCCAGTCTCAGGGGTACTTTGGCGCGGTACTGCGGTTAATTCACTTACCTACCTATTCCTTCAGCAGTAGTAAGCACCCCTTCCGGCTGCTTGATCCTCTGTGTGATAGATCCGAATGACCATTTAAAGATACTCAATAATTTACAAGAAGACTAATTTGGTTTTAAAAACAATTGATTTTTTTTGAAAATAATGTTAGTCGAGCTTGTTAGTCTTTTAGCTAGCAGATAAGTAAACTGACTAGTTTATAAGCTTAGATTGGAATTTTAAACAACTAGGTGTGTTTTCCTGTGGGGGTAAGAAAAAAGGAAGCCTTTAGTCGTATAGATTATGTATCCAACAATATTAAAAACAGCTTAAAATGAGTTTTGTCGAAAATTATCTAGGTTCCTTCTTTTGAATATTATACATTTACGGTTTTGATTTTTGTATTAACTTATTCCTTTATTTTTACAATTTTATTTCAGAAATGACGGAAGTGTTTCTTCAAATGCGAAAGAAAAACAGCTTGCAAATGGAATAATCCATCCCTCAGCTAATGCTTAAACACAAATGTAGCGACTAAAAGTAAAGAACAGATGCAACCTACACTTACAAGTAAAAGTAATAGTTCAAAAATGGCAATCGTTTTTTTTTTATCAACAGATTGACAAAAGGTCTTTGCAAATGGTACCACAATATACAAAGAAAATCTTGAACAAAACAGAGTAACAATCGTCGTGTGTGTGCTAAATTAAGTTTTCTCGTCATTTCCTTAAACAATCTCTAATCGTCATCAGCAAGACCACTTCAACTCAAATATTTCACTACTATGATCTTCTCAAGATACTTTTTGGACAGATATAAATTTTACTAATCAACTTTTTTTACAATTAAATGCAAAATCAGCTATTAATACTATAAAAAGAGGTATTATTACTACTACTTGATTTCATAAATATTTTGTCATTTTACAATGCAAAAATGCGGTTTCTATAAGCTAAAAATTTGCTTTTATACTTTGAATTTTATAACAGAAATGAATCGAGAAAATCTTGAGAAGTATTGGTTTGATTACACTACTGTAACTAAAAAATGCTTTTAAAGAGTTTACATAAGAAAGTAATGATGTTTCAAGCTTGAAACAATTTATATATTCTTCTTGTTTCGAAGTTTATATCATCTTTTCCTCAAATATGAATGTTTAAAATCCCAAGGTCAGGGTTGGGGTTTTGGACGTCCAAAACTGGTTTTGGACAGGACAGGTGGGTTTTACTGTCCAAAACTGTCGAAAACTGTCCAAAAGTGTCTTAAACTGTCTAAAGCATGGCAAAAGGGTTTTAAGCTGACTAATTTCTATTAGCTGTAATATTGATAATGCATACATCTTAGTTTCTTAGTGTTAATTAGTTGTAATTAATTAAAATTTGACAATATTTAATTATATTAGTAATTTTTATATACTTTAAAAAAATGAACAATTTACTCATTTACAATTTACCACATCATAAAAATTTCATAAAATAGGAATTGGTAGCACTGTCAAAAAAACACTCTTGAAGCAGATAATTTCAGCTCCATTTTTAACTCAAAATGTGTTAAACTGAAGTCTTTTGTGGTTTCTTTACAATAATGTTTTCAGTGATGTTCAAATAACTTTTTTAACCTTAGATTTAAGAATAATAAACTGATAATAAAATGTTTTTCACTACTCAAGAATTTTTTTTTTTTTTTATTTTTGTTTTTAATACTGTGTATTTTGTTTCTAACAATATATATATATGAAGGGCTCGGGCGTAAATAGTGGTATCTGACAAACTCGAAAAGACGTATTGTTTCAAATTAAAGAAAGAAAAATCACTTGTAAAAATGTAATTAACTATATCCGAGACACACAGCACTTAATCAATATACCGACTTCATTTTTTAAATAGAAAAAAACTTGCTACACATACAAAAAATGCAGAATATCATAAAAGTATTGTACAAGAAGCAATTACTAAAGCGAAAACAGAATTCAATTGTGAAGTAAAAGCTGTAGTGACAGATAATGCTCGAGTTATGGAAAAAGCAAAAGAACAGTTGTTTGAAGAGGATAACAGCTTAATAGTTTACGGCTGCAATGCGCATTACTTGAATTTATTAGGACAAGATATCACACCAACTCAAATAATGAAGAACATTGTAAAGGTTCAAAAGTATTTTCGAAATCACCACATACGCAGTGCCCTGCTAAAAGAAATGCCCAACTCAGTAAAATCCCAGATACCAGGAGAGACTCCATGGAAAAGCCAAGTTACCTGCATTGAAGGTTTTCCTCGCAATAAACCAGCATATCAAAAAATTGTTGAAGAACATGAAAAAGACATAGACAAAGACATTGCCAATCTTATTAATAATTATAATTTGTTACTAGATTAGTATCAGCTGAAAATCTTATATGTTTTATATACATATTTAAATGTTTACATTAAATAAATTAAGTCTTAACTTCAAGTATAATTTTGTGCTTTTGATATTTGTTCAAAATATAAAATTGTACTAAAAATGTAGTTTTGAACAGTTTAGGACAGTTTTGGACACATGGGTTTTGGACAGGACGGTTTAAACCATGGTTTAAACCGTGGTTTTTACCGTTCTGTCCAAAACCTTGCCAACCCTGCCCAAGGTATTTGGTAAGAATGTAAATAAATAATTTATATTACTTTCAACTACCAATGTAGTCAAAATAACATTTATATTCTTGTCAAATGTCTGATGTTGTAGTCAAAATACCACATATATTATTAAACAAACGTTAAAAACGCTGTATGAGAAGAGTAATTTGCAATGCATAATATATTTACTTTGCAGATGTATTTAAGTTTTAATACTATATAGACAGATAGCCTAGTTATTAGTAAAGCAAGTCAAGCGTTGAAGAAAACTTCTATAATTATAGAAAAAATGATTTTAATATTATTTTTGTAAATTGTCTTTTTTTTACAACCAAACCAAATTCATGCATGCAAGCTTAAGTAAGAGTTTGAAGCAATATACTATGCACAAGTTTCCGGAAATCAATATTCTCACTATTTTTGGCTTATTTGATGAATCGGATAGACCACTAAACTAAACCCAAAGACAGAAGAGGAAGATGATACTTATTTTCATTTTATCTCTTATATACTACTGCTTTGCCTTTAGGGTTTACCTTAGTTCATTAAAGTAAATACATGTGTCGCAAATATCTCAGCATACCCAAATATTTTCGTTAGCTTCAGTTCTATTATCCTATAGCAGACGATGTGCAGCAGAATAGACAATATTTCACATTAAAAAAAAAACTAAATGTATCGTATATTTACAAAAATCGAAAGGTTTCTCCGTTATTCGAGGAATATGCACTGCCAATCGTTGCTGGAGTAATTTTTAATAATGTAACAGCAACGGGTGTTTTCTTTATGATTTAAAACCCGCAACTCATGAAGTTAACTATTTATCACCATGAAAATCCAAAAATTGACTTTTATCTGCAATTTATCAATTATTTGTCAATATTTTTCTTGCATTTAATTGCTCCAGGAATAACTATGTTGAGTTATTGTTCAATGTGTAACTCAAATTTGACAAGCTTGCAATAACTTTAAGGACATAGGAAAAAAGTATTTCATGAAAGATTTTTTTCCAAATCTCATATCGAGAAAACTGTAAAACAATATTCATTTATTTTGGAAAACATTTATGCGCTGGAAAATACATTTCGCCGTCCAGTTGGGTTAACAATGATAACAATAACGTCAAATGTCTTAGGAATTGTACATTTTATTTTAACATTTACAAGGCGAATACCTTTTACAATTTCAATTTTGGTACATTTTATAACTATTAGCATTCCACTTTTAGTTTTAGTGAACAAGTCTGCTGGAAGAATTCCTACTGAAATACAACACACAAACATATTATTTTCTAATTCCTGTAAAAATGTGTTTTTGTTGAGGGTAAATGATTTTACTAGCTGGGCTCTCCTAAAAGAGGCCTCCAAAACCAAAATCGTGATTTTATCTGCAGGTGGAATTCTTTCTTTCTCGGGAAATTTCGCCTTTGTAGTATTGGAACCATAATCACGTATAGCTTTTTGTTTTTTCAGATTTTGGAGATTTTAAGGAATCAAAGTATGAGGTGTTGAAACATTTCGTTGTATTTGTAATAAAAAGTGTACTTTTTTATCGTACAACTAACTGCAGCATTTGTTAAGTTTTTTAAAGCAAATAAAGATATGTAGTTAATTTTTTCATTGTAGTATTTAGGAATATAGTCCACATTAAAAAAGAAATTCCTTAGATCAAAATAAATAAATAAATAAATAAAAAACGCATGAATATTGCTACCAACTTTCATGTCAGCACCGAGTAAGCTTTACTCAATACTCCTTTTCCTACTTGTTCTCTAAAAATTCTAAAAAGTTAGGAAAAAGCCTTTTCCAGTCAGCCACATTTCCACCCCACATATATAATGATCCACGTATCGCGTAATCCTCCCCCCCCCCTCCCCTGAAATCAGAAAAAGACCAAAATAAAAAAATCATGTCCTGTCGGATTTTTCCCTCATTAGTTTTTAATTGTCAACGAACAAGTTTTACTTGAAATAAAATAAGAAAAATAAATTATATTAGTTAATAACGGTGCGCAAGTCAAATACCCGCCCACATAAACAGAAAAAAAAGAATCCTTCACCGTTCCGCGGATTTTTTTCAAAAGGTTTTGCCAGCCCGTGAGTCAAAAATAGTTGAGAAACGCTGTTATAAATTATAAATCATAACCATGGGGGAAAAAAACAATTTAGAAAAGAAAGAAAACCACAAAATCACACAAGACTATATACTACGTGTCTAGATTACACTAGAATTATTATTCAAATGTATTTTACTCTTTGCTTTAAAATCGTATCTACTTTTCATTATTTAAGCAAAAAAAGTACCACATCGTATGTCATTATCTCATTAAAACCTTCTAAATATTGTTTTTGAGACAGAGATGAATACTTCAGTAACGCGAGAATTATTCAGATGAAATGAAAGCAAATGTTCGTAATAAAGTCACGCTTTTATATCTTGAAGCAATATTTATCAAGATAGCATGCGGGAATTTTTTACTGGATAACTTTTGAAGTTATATGACTTAGAATTAATTAATTGCGAAAATTATTCTGAATCAACGAAATATATCTGTCTAGGACTGGCCCTAAATGAGATACTTATGAATGCAAGTAGGGTCTGTTTTTGAAATATGTAGCTCTAGTTTGTGCTCTATAATTTAAGGTTTATTTTTTATAGATTTTTATTAGTATTTTTTTTATAATTGCTTTCTTTATTTTTATTGCTTAGTTCAAATAATATTTTTGTCGAAATGTTTTACGATTATTTTTTTTATTTATTGATTGATTTATTTATTTCTTGTTATTTTTAGTCAGCTTAGTTTATAGTTGTATTTCTCTTAAAATTATTTATCATTTAAATTTTTAAATTTTCTTCTTTCAATATTTATTTACCCCTTACATCATTGAAAATATTACACATACGCTTAAATGCTGGAAAAAAGTTTTCATCTCTTTTAGTATAAAATCTTGACTTATGTAACCAATATTAAATACTGTGCTTTATCAAAAGTATCAACTATACCAAGAGAGAAAGAAAGAAATTTAAGAAATTATATCATTAAACTATTAGGGTTGTCTACACAACCATGAAACCCCAGAACTTTTGAAGGACAAAAATGTTAAATAGTTTATATATCGTCGCCTTAGAGTAGCAGTAAGACATCTGAGAATCAAAAATACTTATTCTATAATTACCATCCCCCATACTTAATAATTCCCACTGTAAAAACACACTAAAGCAAAACTTGAAACATTTATGAACAAATACCAAGAACATATCGAGCTCTAAATTTTAATTCAAAGACCTTGTAGAAAATGAGATTAAAACATTTCGCCCTTTCAAAAGAATGGAGTACAGTAGAAACAAAGGAAAAAAAAAACATATTTTTCAGTACTGTTAAAAATAAAAAAGGAAATTTCTAGCTATGATGCGTAAAAGACACTGCGAAATCTCATGGAGCACATACTATACTGTTCGAATTAATTTGGACACAGCTACTTTTTAGCAAACTTAAAAGTTGATTACCCGCTAAATCCAAGTGGTCTAACCGGGGAACCACACGACTTAAGTAATGATGAAAAAAGTTAAAAATGGTAAAATTCGAAAGAGCATACTGAGACATGTTTTTGCCCTAAAGATCAAATGCCCATAGTCCCTTCGTTTTCAAGATAAGGAATCTAAAAGTCTGCTGAAAGGTTACCGAATTTGAAGACTTGGCAAAGAAGGTGAAGCTACCTCCCGATTCCCCCTTCCGCCGTTTGCTAACCACCGCTACATTTCCATGTTTGGTCATTTGCAAAAAGCGTAAAAAATGTTTTACGTTAATGTGTTCTCTAGAGTAAAGAATTATTATCAAGACTATGAAGTGAAAAATACAAAAGCAATAAAATATTTTCTTAATTAGTGAATAAGAATTATGCGTTCAACAAGTATGCTACTTACACGGTAAAATTCTACAGCAAACACCAACTAAAATCAATAGCTTGACTTTAGGTTGATGGGGGGGGGGGGTGCAAGAAAATACCTTTTGAGTGTTTTAACGAAGAAGGTACATTCAACTATCTTTGTGATCGTACGATAAAATACAACGCCAAATACCAACTCACAAAAGAGTTAGTCTTCTGAATACAAATACAAAAGCAATAAATATTTTTTGAGTTAGTCAACAAAGAATGTGTACATTTAACTGTTCTGGTATTCAAGCGTAAATACTACTAAAAATATTTGGAAACTTTGGAAAAGCATATTGCAAACAAAAAAAAAAGAGGAGAGTTAGATAGTGCTTATCTAGAGAAAAAATCAATTTCTCATTAATATATAAACATCGTCATCTGAAGAAAGAGTTTCTTATATTTCAGAAAAGTAATATCCTTCTATCAGAAGTGACTTCCGCACATTGATCGAATGCGAAAAAGCAAAACATCAACTGATCTCATTTCCGACTGAAATTGCAAAGAATCGACATTACTTTAACACTGCAGGATTTAATGGATTGGTTGTTTTTAACATCATAAAATAGTTGTTACGGGCAAAACTTTTCGTTTTTACGACATCTTTCCTGGGTATATTAATCTGAAGTATTTTAGTTTTAAAAACGACTGCACTGCAAAAACTGAACTGTTGTTTTTAGTCCAATTTAAAACTGAAATTCATAGTAATAAACTGTAAAGCTAGCAATTTTACAGTTCTTTATTGCAAAGTGAGCAATTTTACAGTTTATTGCCGCAAAATTTAGCTGTATTATACTGTAAAAACAACAGTATAATACTGGAAGCAGAGGTTCTAGTTTACAACTGTAAAATGCACGGTAACAAACGTTAAAATTAGCAATTTTACAGTTTGTGACTGTAAAATTGGCAATTTTACAGTTTAGTATTGTAAAATTAGCAATGTTTACAGTTTATTAGTGTACATTTAGCTTTATTATTCTGTAAAAACAACATTCATTTATGTAAATGTTTATCTTTCATCGGATAATTGTGAATAAAAAAATATTTTGCGATCCAAAGTGTAGAAAAATTGACTTTCAAATCCTGTACAATATCAATGGAGTTTAATTGTGAATTCTTGACATCTTCTGTGTTGGTTCAATTTAAAAAACACATGGTCTATTTTAGGGACATCTATTCCTAATTTGAACTGTTGCATTTTTTAAAGGAAGAGAAAATGTAAATGCGATTAATAAAGTCATGCTTGATGCAATACTTATCGGGATAAAATATCAGAATTGTTTACTGAACGAGTTTTGAAGTTATTTGAAGTTGAATGACTTAAATTAAACTTCTAAAAATAATAAACAGCGTTTCCACTCGTTTCTATTTAAATAATTAAATTATAATATTCAAAAATGCAAACACTTCTTAATGAAACTATAAAAAGTGCTGAAGTGTTGTTTTTAAATTACTTTTTTCCCTTTAACCTGCTTATAAATGCCAGTTTCAGAAATATTACTCATTTTTATGTTATGGTTGTAATGATGTATTACACAAAAGGATGGAATATTACAGAAGGATAAAGTTACATTGTAACAGATAAAACTAATCTAAACTAATCAATCATGCAACTAAGTTTTAAAGTATGTACTCATTTTTTATTTGCATCATAGGTGATTCTTGGGAAAAGAAAAAAGAATCAATAATAGTAACAATAAAATTATTATCTTAATGTAAAATACAACAAGCTAATTTAGCACTGTCATAGATTACGTATCTTAAAAGCATATTTATAAATCAATACTGTCTGTATAGCATATAATTAGGCTAAAAATGCATCTTTATATGTAGCGACAAATCTCCAAAAAGCTACTTAGTTTTCTCAGTAATGCCTTTCGAAATCAGAAAATGAATTGATTTAGTGATCGTGTAGGAATTACTACGTAGCCATTTTAGTTTCTTACAATTATATCTTTTACTTTTAGCAATGTTATTATTGCATTACTTTGATTTAACGAAGTAACAGAAATAATATTTAATTTCTGGTACGAAGATAACTTCATAAATATATTGAAACTAATGCAAAAAATTGAACAAAAAATGTATAACGCAGAGTACTTGTTTATTTAAATAATGTGACTGAGCCCTTTTCTTTACAGCTATACCACTATATAATTGCTACGTAACCATTTTAGTTTCTTAAAATTATATCTTGTACTTTTAGCAATGTTATTATTACATTACTTTCATTTAACAAAGTAACAGAAATAATATTTAATTTCTGGTAAGAACAAAGGTTCATAAATATAATGAAACTGATGCAAAAAACGTGAATAAAAAAAGTATAAGGCAGAGTATGTGTTGATTTAAATAATGTGACTCAGATTTTTTTTACAGCTATATAATCAAATGATTTGTTTGAAAAAAATGAACATTTAGATTTTTGACGAACAAGTATCATAAAAGAAGGTACTGATTGAAGTTTTTTTTCCTTTAAAATTACATTACTTTCATTTAACAAAGTAACAGAAATAATATTTAATTTCTGGTAAGAAGAAAACTTCATAAATATAATGAAACTAATAAAAAACTTGAACAAAAAATGTATAAGGCAGAGTATGTGTTGATTTAAATATTATGACTGAGCCCTTTTTTTACAGCTATATAATCAGATGATTTGTGACGAACTATTATCATAAAAAACAGGTATTGATTGAATTTTTTTCAGTTAAAAATAAACCAATACTATGGATGCAACAGATGCAAAAAGGATATTTATCAGACATAATATTTTCCAACTAGCGGTGAAACATATTTTTACTATCTCTGGCTCATGTAATAAATTGGCAGTGAATAACACTAAGAATCAAGAGAGGGATTTTTGGTATGTTTTCACTTTCTTAGTCATGTACTACTGCTTCGCGTTCAGAATACATGTCTTCATTGTTACAGTATGTATGTCTGTTACAAACATTGTGGTGTATCTTACTATTTTACTCAGCATTAGTTCAATTACTGCATGGCATAGTATTTGCACTAGAAAAAAAGCAATCGATATTTTACGACACAGAGTGAATACCTCGTGCAATTATAAAAATGGAGAATCGCATTTTTTGAAAAATATACGCGAGCAGTTCTTCTTGCTATCAGTTTTAATAAATGTTTTATCAACATGTCTTGTGTTGCGATTGTAAAAAAAACAATTCCGAAAGTTATGAGATTATAAATACTTTTAGTCCACAAAAATCCAGAAACCACATATATTTTGCAACTTAATAATTATTTCTCTGAATTTTTTCTACATTCTGTCATTTCAGGACTAGCTATGATAAGTTATTATTTAATCTGTCTTTTAACTCTTACAAGTCTGCAGCAATTTCAAGAGCACACTAAAAAATTGTTTGATGAGAAATTGTGTTCAATGTTTCATATCGAGCAACTTGTAAAACAATACACTTGTGTTCTGGAAAATATTTGCTCGCTGGAAAATATATTTCGCTTACCAGTTGGGTTCTGTATGTTAATATTATTAGCAAATGTGGTAGGAATGATTTATTTTGTTTTCTTATTCAAGAAGGTGCAATCTTTTGCTATTTCGAAGTACTGTGCAAATCATAACTGTAAGCATTCCAGTGCTAATTTTAGCAAATAATTCAGCTTCAAAAATTCCAGATGAAATAAAACAAACAAATAAATTATTTTCTAATGTGCACAAAAACTTGCTATTGAATAGAGTAGATGATTTTACTAGCTTGGCCCTTTTGAAAGAAGCTTTTAGTACTGAAGTAGTAACCTTACCGCAGGTGGGATTCTTCATTTTTCGAAAAATTTCTTTGTTATTGTTGCAGGTAGCCTGATAACTTACAGCTTCTTGTTGTTTCAGATTTTAGATACTTTTGAGGGGAACGGAACTAAATTATTTGATGTTTAACATTGTAAAACTTTTTGCTGTCATGTCATAATTGATAACACTAGTCGACAAATTTTCACTTTTTTTCCCTAACAAAGATGAAATTAACTGTTTTTAACTAATTTTGCAGTGTAGAATTCAAAAATAATAGTAAAAAAGCTGCAGCACGTACAGTTTTTTTGTTATGAATTTCTAAAAAGTACTGAACATAACTGAAAAAACAGATAAAACACACCATTTTTCAAGACGAAAGAATCATAATATTAACTCCAAACTTTTTTTGAAGTTTCAAGAGAGACTTAAAGCTTAAAATCATGACCACTAATAGCAAAGAAGGGGTTCTTAGGGGGGTACCCCCTAAAAATGAGCAAAAAATCAACAAAAATGATCTTTTAATTCTTGTTTTTTTTAAATGACGTTTTAAAAAAAAAATTCGATGTAAAATCAGAGGATAGGACCCCCTCCTATGATTCCTACGTCCAAAAAAATTTTCGCGCTGTAAAAAATAAAAAAAATTAAAAACCGATTTTATGACTGTCGCACGCTAAATACGAGACACATCGCAGGTCTTCAGAAAGGTTGCGTATTCTTTCTGGTTCTTATGTAAAATTATCTCCAAAATCCAAATATAGCCCCTTTCCTCTCCATCACTCTCCACTTTTTGCCGAAAGCTCCCCCCCCCGCCCCCTCTGATACTGCGTGATGCGTGATACTGATGAAGCGTGTGTCAGTCTTAAGATCTTTTTTTTTTTTTTTTTTTAATTTTATTTTACAGCGCGAAAATTTTTTTGGGCATAGGAATAATAGAAGGGGATCTTATACTCTGATTTTACACCAGAAAAAAAATTTAAAACGTCATATTAAAGAAACCAGAATAAAAAGATACTTTTTCATGATTTTTTGCATATTTTGAGGGGATACACTCCCCTCGTCCCCCCTTTTTGTTATCGGTGGTCATGATTTCGGAGTTTGAGTCTCCCTTCACCTCCAAAAAAATTTAGGATTCAATATTTTGCTCCTTTTCCCTCCAAAAATAGGCTTTTGGTGCGAAAATCATAAAAAATAGTAAAAAATTATTTTTTTTATTACGGAAAATTGAGACGTGGTGGGACTTTTTTACTTGCAGGTATTTAAATAACTATATGAATACGTAATAAAAATAATAATTTGGTTGTTGTTAGTGAACCACTGTCGACCAGTGTAATCTTTATGAAGATAAGGGATGTCATTGCCTCAAACGGTTACACTCCTTTATTAACATGTAAGACAGCTCAAGAAGGATTTACAACACAAAAAGAAAACTCGGAATCGAAACATTGTATGTTATAGAAGAAAAGGTTACGAAAGAAGGGTTAAGTGCTAAAACTGACATGGTAACAGCCTACATGACTACTTTTAAGCGCTATATCCTATTTTTACGAACAGTTTCATTAAAGTTCTATTGAGCCCTAGTGCTTCTTTGGGCGTGAAAAACTAGAATCTTACCTACTACATTACTCTATCGATAAAGGGCAAAAAATTAAAAACATTTTTTTTTTAAATTTCGGGCTGTTCATTGACTGGGGTTGATCATTTACTTTGCAAGTTTCTCGATACTTTTTACAGGCTTAAAATTTAAATTACATAAAATAATAATTGCAAATTATGGTTTTTAAAAGGAAGTCTTGAGCTGTTTTTAAATTGTAAAATTTTATTGCAATTTCCCATCGATGCAATAATAAATACAGAACGTTTAAGACGCAATCGTTATAAGACACGCTTCTAAAGAACATTTCTTTCCCATTGTTTAGTGCTTCATTTTTCACTGCAAATTCACTAAATGATAAAAATTCAAACATTTGTCATTAAATTTACAAATGCATAAAACTCATTTTCATAATGGAATGTTAAAAGAGATTCAAATCCAAAACGTATGGCAAATAGAAAGTTATAATTCATCGAAAAATGCAGAAGAAATATTTTATTTAAATGTATATTTGCGTTTCGTCTTCTAAGACTTTATTTACTTTCTTCGCTACTCCCTTCGAAGAAACATACGATCGTATTTTTCAATTCACTTGCTTTTATTTTATGCAAAGAGTTGTATTTGGACTCTATTTAAGATTAACATGTTAAATTCGCAAAAACTTAAAATCTTTTATAGTTTAATTAATGTACATCAATATTAATGTACCTAATACAATATTCAAAGAAATTAAATAATCAATTGAAAAAATATTAGCTTTCATTGGCTTGTTTCGTTACAGTGCAGTAAAAATTAGTTCCTTTCAAAATATTTGTCTTTTTATTTATTTATTTATACATTTTTTTCAATCTCTTATTTTCTGAAAAAATGTGATTTTTCCAAAACTAATATTTTTTACTAAACAGCTTCTTGTTTAAACAAACAAGCGTTTTCCAATTGATGGGAATTATTCAAAAAACGTTAATACGTACTTTATTCAAAGTGCGATGAAAAATAGACTTTGGCTTGGAAATGGGAATTTTACTCAATCATACTTGAACATCATCTATCTATTTCAAGAAATACATGTACGAAATGAAGATAAATTTAAAACCAGTATGCATTCCGGTGTTATTATAAGTCAAAAGAAAAAAAATAAGATTTTTGCTTGTGATCCTTTCATTTGGCATTTGTGACAAAAGAAAAACAAGTTTAACTTCCCAGTGAATAGTATTAAGTTTCTATTGCCAAATCATCTAAGAAATTATTATTTTATATTTAATCACCTAAGACATACTCATTCACTGGGAGGCAGGGCGTGTATTTACTGATTAATCTGCGGTACTTTACTAGTGCTTGCGGAAATTTTGCTTTTTAAACATATAAATGTACAAAATCTATTTTAAAACTTTATTTAAAGTCTGTATAATATAGGCAATACATTCAAACTAATTATATTTCCGTTATTTATAATGGTGTAAGAGCCTATTGTAAAGATATATCTTGAGAGCATTAACTAATAATAACTTTCAGAATTTTATGTTTTAACAAATTGTACAGAAAGGATTTAACATACGCTTAAAGTTCACGATTAATAACTACAAAATAATAAAAATGACATTGGGTCAGGTGGGGTAAAATGTGTCAAAAAAGAGCACTTTTACAATCAGGCTTTGATAGAAAAAAATATATTGATTCAACCAGTGAATTAACTGCTCAGGATCTGCAAATGACTCTTCCTTGTGACATTTAAAGTGAAATATCTCGGAAAAAACAAAATATTGATATTGATAAATAAGTTTGAAAATGTGTTGTCAATGACTTATTTCACCCCATAGCATGGGGTAAAATGGGTCACTAGTGGGGCAAAATGAGTTATGATTTAAAGGATTTGATTTCACAATTTATTGAATAGTAGTTCGATACGTCTGTTCATTAATGAGAAAACAATTAGTATTTGAACATTTCTAGAAAGTAATATTGTTCTCTTGATTCACATCGGGGTCAGGAATGTCTAGCACTGTTTACGATGCATCATCCTTCTAAACTTCATCTCTCTCCGGTAACAAAAAACTTTCACTGTATTTTTAAGTTTCATTGCACGTTATTCTACATTGTGAGAAAGAATAATAGCATGAAAATATACTTTTTTGACATTTTCCTTAAAAGACTTAACTTGTTCCCACTTTCCAACTTTTAAAGGTTGCTACCGCAATGCACTTCAAATCAGTTATGAATTTCTGTTAAAGAAAAGGTTTATTTTTTATTTATTTAGTTTTGCGTCTTTGTGTCAGTTTAATTGATTTTTTTTATCTCTTTTGGCTTTTTTAAATTGCAATCTTTTCAATATTATCAAGCTTGTTAAAATTTCACAAGTTTTTTTCTGCATAGATGTAGTTCTCTCTTTTTGTAACTTTTAAAGTTTCTTCTTTACTTTTGGTTATTGGTTTCGGTGAGAGTGTGCTTATAACGATGTTTTACTATGCATAAAAATAAAACACATGCTTGACTCGCTTGTTCTAATATCGAAGAAACAGCCTCACTTGTTGTTAAGATCTTAGCTGTTGATTCCGTTCCTTTAATTGCATTTTTTGAATTCAGCTCTGTAGAATGTTTTTCTATGATTTGGTTGCCCAGGCGTCTCTCTTTGGAGAAAATAAGATACTTTCGCTTCACTCCCTGACAACATTTCTTGAAGGAAGTTCATCGAGCAAAAGCTGTGGTCTTAGTTTCTCACTTTTGATTTAATTTAATTATTTTGCACTATAAGTTCATGATATTTGTGTATCAAAAAATGGCAAAGCAATATATTGTTTGTTTTGAATTAGTATGTACATACATGACACTAAAACAGTACTTAATTAGCACAAAAGATGATTATCTCTTTATTATATGCTAAGCCTAACTTAAGGCGAAAAATAACCCATTTTACCCCCACGCTTGTTTTAATACTATAAAAAATTCAGTTTTGCTGTTTTTTCTTCACCATTTTAGGAAGTTATTTCTGAAAATGTACTCTATGCAGTAGGTTAAAAACTTGATGTGTATTTTCATTTAATTTTCTTTAAATCAAAAGTTTTTATGATGAACACAGTCAAGCTTCTTTTAAGAAAAACACTTAAGCGCTAGTATCTGTAACTTTAAAGAAGAAGTTACACCTTATTTTGAATATAAAAAGTTACCTGGTGTCAATGATACACAAAAATGGCAACGCAGAAAGAAAATATCATTTGTACATTTTTTAAAGATTTTTCTAATAAAAGTGACCCATTTTACCCGTGACCTATTGTCCTCCACCTGTCCCTATTGATTTCAATTAAAAAAAATAGAAATGTGTGTTTTGTATTAAAGGTAAGACGTTATTTACTGTTAGTGATTCCATATTGATGTAGTATCAACAAACGCATTAATGTTAATCGATTTCGTGTTCTTGAACTAGTTTGTGAGGACAAAGTTGTTTTTTTTTTGTCCAATAAGAAATATACTGACAAGTTCAATAACAGAAAATGCAATTTATATTAGAATTGTTTTTTAAAATTAACGTAAAAACAAAAGATAGTTTCGAACGATAGATCAATTTAACTCACATTTTAATACATTAAGCAAACGTTTTATTTTTAAGTAAAGAACTGAACAAAAGTTTAAAACATTTCTTTTAAAGTATTTCTAAGAAGTCATATGTTTAAGTTTGCAATGTATTCATGCTTTCCTCAAGAGACGACTTTTTTTTTAAATTAAAGTCATATACTTCCATTTTATTTCTTTTTAATCGATTTAAACAGTCTGTGTGAAAATATTCTTTTTTATTGATTGTTTATTTTGGCTTGGTTTTTATGCAAGAAAAGAGCGAATATTGACTCACTTTATTTGAATAAGAATGAAACAGAAGATTTCGAATAAAATCCCAGGAAACTTTTAAACGTTTTCCATTCAAAGAAATACTTCGGAACTACACTAGAATTTTCTTTTCAAAAAATGGCACTAAAACGGAAATCAATACCAAAGTTTCATGTTTGTTAATTGTTAAAGAAAAGTTTGCAAGCAGCATCTTCCTCATAAAACCCTTTTTCTTGCATAGTATTTTGCACAATTTTGAAAGTTTATTTTAAGGAGAGAGCTAAATGGAGTTATCTTGATCAAAATGTACAATTTTAATGACATTTTTACTGATTTATAAAGGCAGATATTTCGAATATTGTAGTATATAGGTATCCTAAACGCACTGAATTTTCTGTTCATTGTAAATATTTGGGGTTATTAGATTGCATTGTTATTTGTCACTTTGCCGCAACAAAAAAGCACCTTTGCACATTTTTTTTTAATTCTTATCAGTAAATCTTTTATTTTCTTTTTTTTTTAAAACAATCTCTAATAAGTTAAAAATTGAATCTTTACACCACTTTTCCAAATGTATTTTTTAAAGATTAAAGGCACATGTATGTATAATAAAAAAAAGGAGCTTTAAAGCGCTGAATTTATCTCATCTATTATACAGCAAAAATATCATCAAACATAATACTTTTAAAGGGTTAATACAAGTGTAGTATATTTTTGCATATATATGCACTTCCGCTGCATTGAAGAAAATATTTCCTTTTCTCTTGAACGAGTTTTCGTTCTGCCTTGAAACATTACTTTGGCAATCTTTAATATTTATTTCCGAAAATTTAATGTTTTTAAACCTCTTCAAATGAGGAGACAAGGCAACGTTTTACCTGCTGTAAATATTTTGTTTCAGGAAAAATATATTTGGTTTTTTCCAAAAGGTTTGGATTTTTCCTTCGTTCTCAAGTATTAAATTTCAGTTTTGATTTTATCCGCAAAATCATTATTTTATTGTATACCTTTCATTTATCTCAGTAATTTTAATACTTAAAATCATAAGTGATATCAAATGGAAACATCAGATATAAGGGCTATAACAAGATTATGTGATTATGTGTTTAATTTACAACATCTGACTAGGGTACTAAGACTTGAACCAAAACAGACGCAGCAAGATAAGTTAAACGTGATTACAAACATTTCAGAACGCGTAGAAATCCTATATTCATGAAATTTGAACGAAGATAATTCCGTACATGGTAACTTACATCTGATTCGTCAGTAAACTTATTTTTTAGTTTTATAATTATAGTAGTAACCAATAGTTCCTTCAGTTACTTCTTAAAGACAATAAAATGATCTAGGATAAAACAGCAAAATTTGTAAGAAATACTTCTACTAAATTTAAGTTTGAGTTACAATGATGTGATAAACTAATGGTCAACTTTTCTTATTAGGGCCGAAAGTGCAATACATCGTTCTGCCGTGGTAAATGTACAAGTATTTTAAACACATTTTATAATTTGTTTCGTTTGATTTCTTGTTAACTCTTTCTGGTCAACAACTTTTTTACTTAAGGAAGCAATTTTTCCCTTCCAAATCTCAATCAAGGGAGACCATAAGAAGCACATATAGGGGAGAGTGGTAATGAATGGGCCACTTTTTGGTTTTGAATTTTTGTAATTTTTTCTAACACTTTGTTTTAACTCTAAATTGGTGTTTTAGTTACTTTACTTATCTGGCTATCTAAAAAAGTCATAAAAGTTGAATTAGCACCTGTCTATAATGAATTATAACAGAAAAAAAAATTTTGAAATTTGGCCCATTCAACCCCACCTATGGGGTTGAATGGGCCATCGAAGGTAATAAATGAGCCACTAAATGAATTCAATGAAAACATGTGGCTTTAATCTTTTATTTGCTGAATATGACAAAATAAATGTTGCACTTGACATGATGATACAAAATCATACTGATTTAAAATTATATAAACATCAAAACTGATGCAATTAAAATAAAACTGATGCATACCAATTGTAGCAGAATAATGACTAAATAATGAGATTGTAAGAAATAAATAACATCAAATATATATAAAAAAATAACAGATAATACACACTATGATTTAACAAAATTTATATATTTCAAAAATAATATTAAAAATCACTTTCAAAAACTTCATCTTCATTTTCAAACTTGTCAAAATTCAAATTTTTTTTTTTAAATTTACTAGACATCGGGAATAAGAAATATCTAACTTAAGCTACCAAGAAAGAAAATGAAATTGTACTGTGAGGAATATAATATGAAGGAGAAAGGGGGGCTTTTTCAAGCCATGCACTGCGACCAGAGGTCTATTGTACTATAGGAATATAATATAGATCTGCAAATTATATTTAAAAGTTACTACAAACCTATTTTGACGACAGTAATCTTTATCTATGACAGTCAGTTGTGTTTCATATTAATGCGAAAATCCAAAGAAAAGGAAGAAAAACAATATTTAGGTGGCCCATTCATTACCATGACATAGTGGCCCATTCAGCCCCACCTATACTTTTGGAATACATTTAGGTTTTTTGAGTACATTGAATTTAGATAACATCAAAATACATCTTAAGATTAGTTTATAGATATGGAAAGACTAGCTTATACATATGTATGCAGAGAAATACTTGGTACATTTTAGCTAGGAAATGTTTTACTAAAAAGAGAAAAACTTACTTTTCAGTCAAATTCTTGAACATGCCACTCTAGTTTGAAAATGGCTCAGCGCAAACGAATGAAAATTGGATGAGTTTAGTAGAACAAATAGCTACATCTATTGGTGGCATCAAAAAAAAATTCATGCAAATACTTTTTCATATTTTGTTAGTGGCCCATTCATCACCATGGCCCATTCATTACCACTCTCCCCTACCCATTTTAGGAAGACTTACTGCTGCCGGCAGATAAGAATGTGCCAAAAACGCCACAATGTTCTATTGTGGAATAATTCACTTAGCAACTGAGGCAAAATGATTCTGGAGGTATGTGCCGAATTCGGCACACCTGAAGTTAAAGGGTTAAAGGAGCAACACAATGTGTTCAGTTTATCTGCATACTGATTTGATAGCTATAACCAAAGTAAGTAGGTAATTTTGATTATTTTCATTTTTCCACCACAAAACCAAACTATTGATAATAAATTACATAGTAAATATAATATTAAAAAATAACAACAACACATTAATATCGTTTTACGTTCGATTTAATTAAATATGAAAACTCATGAAGTTTGACCAACTATTTCCAAGTACAGGATATATTATTTTTCCGTATATATATTTACAAGCATTACTGCAGATCTTTTATGACTGCTTTGGGAAATTTTACTTGAAAAGATGCAAAAAAAAAAGCATTTTATCTCAGGTTTTTTTTAGATGAGGAGTAAGAACTTTGTTATATGTCTTCTATTTCAGACTTCCCTCCGGCCGAACAAAAGATTCAAATGTCAGAATGCAAATCCTGAATATATACGAGCAGTGTCCGAGAAACTATTCTAATCCCGCAGGGACAAAACATAAAGAGCAACTTTAAAGTGGTCAAAATTGTAAATAAGGAATAAGTTTTTTGCATTTTCGAAAATGCAAGTACGGAATCGTTTTTTATGCAAATGTTGCAATTTATTTGAAAGTTCTGAAAAATGCTATTCAAAGCATGGTCAAGGGTTTAAATTCAGCACTAGTTTTTTGGATTTCAAAGAGTTTGTGTTGCTATACATTAAGAATACGACATATTAGCGTTTCTCAAACGTTTATCGTGATATCTACTCGACCTGAGTATTCGCTGATGTTGCTGAAAAATTGATGGTGGGATAAATTGCAGTAGGCTAATAGCACTTAAAAAAATAATACTTACATTAGCTTAAAATATAAGATTTCAACGTAAAGTTTCTGCAGATTGAACTAGAGTTGGGAAAAACCTAACCTGTCAGCGTCGTAATACTATGATTAAGATCTCCGTATCCTTCACAATGCTGCCAGTTACGGTTTGCTCCAACTAATCAGAACAGTATTCCTGTCTTTTCCTGCTATTTGTACGAACAAGTCGACACTGTTAAAAATTAAAGTTGTTTTTACAGTATAATGCACAGCTGATTTTATGGTAATAAACTGTAAAAATTGCTAATTTTATAGTAATAAAGTGTGAAATTGCCAATTTCACGGTAATAAACTTTAAATTTACTAATTTTATAGTTTATTGCCGTACATTTTACAATACAGTGTTAAAAGGGAACCTCTGCTACCAGTATCATACTGCTGTTTTTACGGCAATAAACTAAAATTGCTAAGTTTACTGCAAGAAACTAAAATTGCTAGTTTTACAGTTTGTTACTGTGCATTTTAAAGTTTTAAATTGGAACCTCAGCTGCCAGTACTGCATTGTAAAAACAACAGTGCATTTTTTGCAGTGCATGCGTGTTAATGTTTAATTGTTTAAAAAGAATGGAAAAAAGTAGGGCCAGCATTTGATGCAGATATACCACATTAAATTCTTGTGTGTCATCTGCTGAAAAGTTACTGCGGGTGCTGTGGAGACTGGATAAAATTGTCTTCTCTTTTAACTCCTACTAAATTTGCAGAAATGGAGTTGAATGACGGCTTGAAATTCGGCTTGAATTTCTTGATAATCAATTAAGTTATTGTGTGATTTAAAAGTCCTATTTCTCGAGGATATGTTATCTTTTATTTCTATGGATAATACAATCGATGGATAATGCAGCAAAATTTCTGTTCTTTCTGTTATGTCAAAGAGCTGTGGAAAAGACAGGTGCCTCAAAAGGAAATTTGACTTTGAAGACTTCTCACGGCATAGGCAGTCTCAACTACAAACTGGCTAGTTTTAATCGAAAAATTAGGTATAATAACCTGTTCAGTAGTACGCGCCGATTAACTGATTTCTTATAGGAACATAAATGAATTTTTAAATTTTTACTCTAATGTTCCCCGCGTATACAACAGAACATGGTTTAACCGGTTAGATGGGGCCCTGAAGAGAGCTCTATTCTTTTTAACCAGACCAGGAGCCTAGTAAAACTCTGGTCCAATACCCCCAAAGGTATTGGACTGAAATTCATTCGGGGGACTTTGTGACCACGAGCATTTCTAACGTCCCCCATCCACCATTAGTGAGGACTATGGATCTCTGATTGGCTAGGATCGAATCCTGGACATTCTGGTTAGGAATTTGACTCCTTACCAAATGTGTCAACACAGCCCCAAACATGGATGACTTACAAAACATTAACAGTATTTTATGCAAAACAAAAAGGAACTATCCAAGTAACGTTTTCATAAAAAAAAAAGTGTTTTTGACCAGAAGCTGATGGATTTGTTATTTATTATCTTTTGCAATCCCATATTTTCCGCCATTGAGAACAGAATGAAACAAGTATGTGCAATACAGCGCCAACTCAGTTATTTCCATCCATGGACTGCGGTTTCGTGCTTAATATGCACTCATCATCATGAAATAGGAAAGTAACCGAGTTGGAGGCAAATCTCCTCTTATAGAGCAAAGAGCGCCAAAAAAACTGATGAGTGCATAATAAGCACGAAACTGCAGTCCATGGACGGAAATAACTGAGTTGGCGGTAGATTGTATGTTCCTGCTTTAGCCCTTGCTTAAGGGCAGTTACTCGCTGCTTTATGACCGAGCTCTGTCTTAAAATTTGCGAGTTGTACCGTACCTAGTGTGGCCCCTCGCTGGTATTCTGATTTCACATTAGCTACCATTTTTTGGTTTGTCTTTGCTACGTCAAGAGGATTTTTGCCTCCAACTCGGTTACTTTCCTATTCCATGCTGATGAGTGAATAATCAGCACGAAACTGTAGTCCATTGACGGAAATAACTGAGTTGGCGGTGTATTGCATGTTCCTGCCTTAGTCCTGGCTTAGAGGCGGTTACTTACTGCTTTAAAACAAATATGGTTTTTTAACAACAGCTAGTAAGCTTTATCTCGTTATAATGGCTTCTAAGTAAACCGGCGGTCATTAAAATTTGCTATTTTGCGATAAACATCCTTCTAAGTATTGATTTCTTGTGCAGTTATACGTAATATTTTACTGATGTCCGCAAATAATAACACTTGTTTTTTTCTTAATTTGTTACTATTTGTTTGCATAGCAAGACAAACCAACGATGTTAAAATTAGAAGGAAAGATTTCAAGACCAAATGAAGATGCACTTTTCCTGTTTAAGAAGACGCTATGTGTTTTTAGTTTAATTCACCATGATGAATTTTATCATGTTACAACGAGAAAGAAAATATATTAACGAAAGAGATAAAGAAAGAAGACGGAAGAAATAAACAAAGGTTACAAAAAAAAAAAAAAAAAACTACATTGTTACGATACTCTAAAGAGAAAAAAAAAACTCCCCTAGTAAATATTTAATTAATTTATGAGAAAGTTTCTTTGTTGCTTGTGTTAACTTGCCTGTGACAATAATGATGGACAACAAAGAAAAACAGCTACAAATGTGTGTTGTAGCCTAAATAAAAAAAATGTGAGGCTTTTCAATTTTGCTTATTAATATTTAAACAAGTAAACATTTTTATTTTGAACCAAACAATGAAAAAAAGGCTAAACTTTTTTTCTGCTTGTTTTTCTTCCGAAAGTAAACTAACAATACGTCCGAAAAAAAAAAAACCAGAAAGAAAAACTAGTTTATGTGTGGTTTTTATGTTTAATGAAATTACTCAACATGTTTTTTTCTTCTTAAAAAATAAATACATAAAACTGGCTAAGTATTATTTTAGATTTATAACCTGTCATTTTTAAAACTCAAACTAGAAATTGTATTCAAACATTAGAAATTGTTGCATTACGTTAAAGCATAACAGCAAAATATCAAGGAAAGTGCATATAAAAAAAACACTTTGCCATTATTAAGAGGTATTTTAGGAAAAAATTAAAATTACTGTTTCTACTAATATGTTGAATTCTGTTCTTGGGAAATAATAGACTAACAAATAAAAAAAAATGCACAAGCGATAGTAATCAGTTACCAAATCTTGAAGCTGTTACTTACTCTAAAAAGTAATAATTAGACATTGTATAACGATAATTGCTAAACTTAGTTTTTAGAGTGCCTAATTTCTATCAATCTGATTTTGATTAATCTCAGTTTCATTAGTAAATTTATTTTAGTTAAACGAACCTTACCAACAGCATCATTAATCTTTCCACTCGGTTTTACTATTTTCAAATATTCCATGCGTAACAATTTCTAGTAGTTGTTTGAAATAAATAAGAAATAACTTTGCTTTCACTCTTACAAATTATCGCAAGCAATATATTTTTATGAAATTCAAGATGAATGGGAAAATATATGATTTGTGCAAAGGCTAGATCATTACTCTATAATGTGTCTTTCCTAGATAGTTCATAAGACCTAAACGAAACTTTCTATTATGTTTTCATACTTACAAATCCAATTTTATTTCAAGGAAATAAATATATTCGTTGAATATCTTATGTGTCAAATAATATTTGAATGAATTAATGCTATACTTTCAAGTATGGATGTGTTTCTAAGATCTAAATAGTAACCTCATCAGTGATATTGCTCCAGTTTTGTTTAACATTCGAACATCATTCATCTTCCACCATTTAATCAAATTTGGGCCCATCATCAGCGACGCCCTACTTCGGAATGACATCACCAAATTTCTCATCAATCAACGAAAACCGCTCATTTGATTGTGCTCGAAGTATAGTAATTTGGTGCTCGTGACAGAAATATTTTTGTACAGAATTTAGGACTAATTTATATAAATCACTGAATAAACTAATGAAATGTGTTGAAGCAAAAGTTACATTGATATTTATCTAAAAGAATTATTCCAATTTATATTATGACACTTTATACATACATATACGAAATATCAGATAGAAAAAAAGAAATTAAACGAATTAAAAATGCAAGACAACGTGTCTAAAGGTACAAATAAAAGGTTTTAAAAGAGTTAGAAAACTCTAGCAAATAACTATTTCGGGGCTATTGTAAATGTAGCCCCATCATCAGTGCAAAAAGATGATGGTTCACTGACAAGTGAACCAGGAATATGAGAAACGTGAGGGTAAATAAACAGAACAGGACGAGTAGGTACGCAGAAACTATTACGTCATGGGTTTAACACGTCAACTGCGCAACAAAGATTACGTCATAGACGAAAAAGTTTTTAAATAAGAGATTTCCAAATGTTAGGAAAAGGAGGGGTGCTAGACAGATCATTGACAACTAAATCAGAATATTTCCAAATATAATAGGATTCCCAAAAATCAAATCAAAAATCGAAGAACAACTATGGATAATTTTTGCAGAGGAAAAATCAAAAATATGGCCACATGACAACAATGTTGGGCAATGGAAGAGCGTTTGAAATCCTGTTTTTTAACACAATTTTCATGTTCTTTAACACGGAATTTTAGAGCGCGTCGTGTCTGTCCTATATAAGTTAATTTACATTGGCATGACATATTATGAATACCCCATATATCAAGACCCTGAACTGGATGTTTGAGTTGCGAAAATTGTAATTTGTTTACTGGAGAAAAGGCGACAGAAAAATTGAACTTTTTTAAAATTCTGGCAATCTGAAAGCTGATTCTGGAAAAATATGGTAAAACAACGGTGTTGGAATAGTTCTCACAATTAGGCGTTTGATTTCGACTAGTAGGATTGATTAATTTCTTATAAATGTTATCTATGACACTGACTGTGAACCCCCGGTCCATAGCAATGCTTTTCAAATAATTAAGTTCAGCAGAAAGTAAACTAGAATTAGAACAAATGAACAAAGCACGGGAAACAAAAGTTCTAAAAACAGTTAATTTTTGTTTGGGGAGATGAGCAGATAATTTATGTGGCGGAAGAGTAACGGCAAAGGATTTAATAAAAACAGTAGTGTCGATAGTATTATCTTGACGAGTGATGGAAACATCCAGAAAAGAGAGATGACAGTCAGATTCAATTTCTATAGTGAATTGGATGTGCGGGTCTATGGAATTTAACACAGATAAAAGATTGTCATGGTCACGGAGGGACGAGTCCAAAAAAACAAACACATCGTCAACGTACCTCACGTAAAAATCTAACTGTAAAACCCTAAATAATTTGACCTCGAAATAATGCATACATATATATCGCTTAAAATTGGACTAAGAGGGTTGCCCATCGAAAGACCATCAGACATACGGAAAAAATTGTTATCAAAAATAAAGGTGTTTTGTTCCAAGCAGGCCCGAGTTAAGTTACATAATTCACTGATTTCAAAATGTGAAAAATGATATTCAGACATTCTTATTTTCATGCAATCTAACGCACTTTTAACAGGCACGTTAGTAAGCAGAGATTTTTCGTCGAAGGAAGCCATTATGTGGTTGTTAATATGGAAACTATGGAGTTTATTGACAAATTCTGTGAAGTTCTTGACGGTAAAACTGTTGCTGGACAGGAGAGGTGAAAAGACAGAAACCAAAAACTTAGCCAGTTTGTAAGATGCAGTATCAATATTAGAAACTATGGGACGGAGAGGAACAAGTGGCTTGTGTACCTTTGGTAGAGCGTAAAATCTAGCACAAAGTGCTTATAGAAGGAATCAAACGTTTTTGTACGAAACCGGAATTAACTGAAATGATTGTATGGCACTGTTAATATTTTTCAGTTCTTTAGTACTTGGATCTATTTCAACACCGTTGTTTTACCATATTTTCCCAGAATCAGCTTTCAGATTGCCAGAATTTTAAAAAAGTTCAATTTTTCTGTCGTCTTTTCTCCAGTAAACAAATTACAATTTTCGCAACTCAAACATCCAGTTCAGGGTCTTGATAAATGGGGTATTTATAATATTTCATTCAAATTATATTTTAAAAAAATATTCCTAACTTAGTAGTAGTACATTTAATAGTTAAAAACAAATTTGAAAGTAAAATTAATCTCAATATAAAAATGTATTTTTGAAATGGAAGTTATAAGCAAAAAACTGCGGTTCTCTTTGACTTCAAGAGATGGTTTTGTCTACATGAAATTTTTAAAAAGTGGGAATATTTTAATGCGACCATTTTCTCTTCGAAATTAGGAAAAAGAACTTCTGCTATAAATTAAATCCTTATCATGATTTAATTTATAATTTATCAAGAAAGGAGCAAACTTAAATGAAAGAAATGATTTTTCTATTTTACAAACTTATATAATTAAACTAAGCAGGCTCACTTCAGAAAAATGTCATAATAAGAAACATTTTGATTTCGCATGGAAGTACTTTAAAACCCACAGAAAAAAATCCTACTTTACTCCTTGATATATAATTTTTTTAAGTTCATACTTTTGTTAACATAATCGGTGTACTGCAGTGATATCCAACTGTGATATCCAATTATGTGCTCACTTCAAGAGACCTTTATTGCTATTCAAAAAAAAAAAAAAAACATCACTGCATAAATCCGATAATTTTTGCTGAATTAGGAAAAAAAAAGCTAAATTTAAGGAAAAATAAGAAACTTGAAAAAAAGTGAAGAAAATACATTTGAGTGTAATTTTAAAATTGACTAAACTTTATGAGACAATTTCAAAGGACGCTTTTTAAATCTACTATATGCATTGATTTGCTTTTTAGTTTCCAAACTTCATACTTTTCCTTCTCAAAAGTCATTCGAAAAAGTCACCACTTTAAAAAGTTTTGTGGATTGTTCAATGTTTTGTAGATAGATAATTTTTGAACTTTTCAATGCAATGCACCTACTTGCTATTCTGTTGAGTTTTTTGACTGAACTTTGTATATCCGATTTGGTTCCTTCTACTTTTAATACGGTTCAAAGTACTTCTATTTATTTTGTACCTTATTGTTATTTCTCCCATCTCCTAGTTTCTGTACAATCAAAGTTCTGACAAATGTGCAAATTCGCGGGAGGTTTTACTCAATAACATCTCATTACAAAAAATACTCAGTTTTTTCCCTGGATTTTTCCCGTATATTTAACTGTTTAAATCCGCATTGTTAACAGACAAAAAGGTTTCTCTCCGTTTTCCGCTTCTGCCACGAACGCTTTAAAACCGTCAGTTTGAAATATATTTCTTTTCATACGCCAGGGCTCAACATGCGACAACCTTCTCTTTTATAAATAGTTTTAACATTATTTTCTAAACTAAGCCCACTAAGGCGTTAAAATAAAAAAAGAAAAAAAGAAAGAAAAAAAGAAAAAAAAAACATTAATAAACAGCCTAGGTTTAGAATAATTAATTTGAAACACAAAGTTAATGATATTGAACCCACATTTTGAGCTTAACACTATAGTCTAAGATGAAGTACATTAATAACGACTCTAGTACACTCTGCTTGAATGCTCTCGATAGAAACTAGGTACTAAAATTCAAATCTAACATTACTGAAACCGTGAAGGATGAACATCTGATCACGTTGGAATGACAAGTACACATGATTAATATTCAGGAATTCTCACAGGAAGTTCTAGCGGATATTCAGAAACATGTGCTCAATATTATGAAAGGAACAGGAGACGTTGGAACTCTGAGAGTTGTTGGATTCCTGCTTATGAACCTTAGCTTTGAATGCCCACAGGTTCTCGTTTCAAACTGCAACGTGATGACGTGATTTACTGAAGGATAACTTTGGGAATTGTGAAAGCCATGCTATATTGCAGTGGGGATACTATTACGTACATTTTCTGAAGTATTTGTGCATGCAAAGGTGAAGAAATTGCGAAATTATTCTTAAAATAAAAAACATTCATTTAAAATGCTGTTTGAAAAATAGAACATGGAGACATTATATACATGTATTTAAACATGCAGTGAGCTGAACATGCCTTTCAACCCACTACATGTTTACATGTTTACACTACTTGATTTCTACAACATGCTTTATTAGAAACAAGTACTCTTTTTCTGAGAGGACTGTTTTTTAAAGTTTTCTACTGATGAATGTCACTCTCCAGTTAACTCAACAAGTAGCAAAATTGTTAATTAGGGCGTTAGCACCTTAAACATTTTTTTCATATAGAAAATGGGATTTTCGGAACTCCAAAATTGGTTTATAATATTTTTTTTTAATCAGGAGGGGGGGGGGGTAGAGTAATTTATTTTCAAACTCCAACTAAACATTCTTATCTTACTATACTTCTCATAATTAAAAAACTTAATTGCTTGCTTTCTTATTTCAACTAGTTGCTTTTATCAATTAAAATTTTCCCTATACTTGGACTGATAAAAATAAGGTAAGGGTATTTATTTAGATAAATGACGATTTTGATTGTTCATTTTTCCAAGCATGTGTATGCTTTCCGTGATGAATTGTATCTTAGTTTATTACAATAAATTGTAATTTTATCAATTGTAATTTAACAATTTCTTTCATATTTGCATTAAGGGGATATTCTAATTAAGTAAATTAATAAATTTAAAATATCTGATAATGATACCTAGTTGCATATATGATTTTATTTTAGTTTAATTTAAATTTTCAGTCTTACTGAAAGTGTTGATACAAGGTGCTTTATACTTAGCAGCTATCAAAACACATGTATAATTGCATTTTTAATAGTTAGAAACGCCCATTTTGTACCTATAAAAAGGATATATATGTGTAGCATTTCATTTTTGAAATTATGCTCTTTTATTGTCCGTTATTCATTTAAAAAAAGTATAATTTACCGCATTATATGGCGAATTATAATCCGAAAATGTTTCTTTAAAATTTATAACTAGTCTTGTAATTACGATGAAAAAATATTTTTATTTTAAAATACAGTAAATAATGTAGAATACGTTGCAAATTCTTATTGATGTGCCTGTAATGAGTAAGAAAATTCAAGAATACCTTAAATACAGCTGCAGCATAAATCGAAAAAATTACGACATTCTTATCTTTCTAATCCCTTTTTAATTGAAATACTTCAACATCTTTATTGGATCTCATTTTGAGACTTAATTTAATAAACCCAAAGTCTTGAAGATGTTGAGATAAATGCAACAAATGTGTTTTAGTTTCCGTCCTAAATTCCTTGAAACTGCTAAAAGGCGAAGCAAATTGTTTGCCACGACAGTTGAGCTTATTTATGAGATATTTAGATGCTGAATATTTCCACATTTTTCTCCCTTATTGTGATTCTCAACTACGATTTGGTGCTTTTCATACAGCTTAGAGCCTAGATTTACGATTAGCAGTTAGGAAGATGCAATATTTCCATCGTCGCGAAGCTGAGAATTGTTCAATTATCTGAAAAATAACTACCAAGGGAACTGAGGAATCTGATTTGTGCAACAACGTGATAAACCAGACGTTGTTTGCTTTAATTAAGCCCTGATTCATGGTGCGTAGTTATGTGGTTATGTGAATAAATTTAAAATGTTAAAATATATGAATGTGTATTTTATTTACGTAAGTTAGCTTAGTTTACTTCTAAGATTGAAAAACGTGTGTTTGAAGTTTCAGCTTTTGGAAACTAACATTTAGAGAACATAAATCTCTGAACGTTATTTTGTATGACTGATTTTAATGATTGAATACTTGCTGCTGCTACTGAAGGGAATCAAGTATGCAAAAGAAATTAAATTTGCTAGTCAGATTAACCGATGATAAATTCCTTAAGTTGCCGACTAAATACAGTTGAAAATTTATCAACGCACTAACACCATTTTACAATAGGCAATGCATCCTAAAGTGAAAAGTAAAAGAAAACAAGTATCAGATGTTTATGAGTACCACAAAAAAAAAGGGTCATGGGAGAAAGTTATGGGACGATTTAAGGCTTTTTTCCACTTACTGATGCGATAACGATAAATCATATGTAATTATCGCTATCCGATATGGGCGCAAACAAAATGCATTACCATATAATAGGCGCCAACCGATTCAATGACATTTATTTCGTCTTAGTGAAGCCGATATCATTCATCGGACTTTTTTTATCGGGAAGCAGTCGTCGCTTCCTGCGTGTTGGCCAGATAATCATTCAGTCGTTTATTTATTTATTTTTTTTTTTGAAGGAGAAAGTTAGAATACAAAACGATACCGGTTGAATTTTAAAACAGAGCAATAGACGGCACGATAGCGTAATTTATGGTTGCAGTAGTACAGGACAATTTCGCAATATCTCATCGTTAAGTGGGAAAACGATGTTAAGGGGTTACAGTACCTTTCTAACAAATTTCTATAATTTACGTGAAAAGCGTAATTCTTTGAAACCTTTGTTTCTGCACTTATTTAACAATCAATAATCTATTTTCAAACATTTAAAACTTTTCTCACTTTTTCTGAAAATTTAAAAAAATTAAGAAAATCTCAATTTTTTAAAAACCCTAAGGCTTTTTGTTTTTGCACACATTTCAAAATTTCTTTTTGCTAAATGATGACAAGAATTACTTCTAAAAATCTGTGCATTCATTTTCTTATATATTGATTTGAAAATATAATGTGAACTTTTATGTAAAAAATTATTAGAAAGTTTTGTTTTTAAAGGTTTAACAAGCTCTATAAATTTTAGTAACTTATAAAATGCTTACTCAATGCACATTTTTGTTAAATATATTACCCGGAGTGCAAATAATATTGCTTTAAAGTTGTATCTTTAATTGAAAATACTTATTAGCGTTTCCGGAAACACCAAAAACTGATCATCCAAAAAAAAGCACTTTAAAGTTTTGCTTTTCCATTAGAACATATAGCCGCGCATGCCCTAAAGTCACTCATAACTTTTTAAATAGTTGAGATAGAGCAATGTTGTTTTTTCCAAGTTTTCTATATAACTTTTACTTTTGAAATAAGCAAAAAAAAAAACCTTTTTGGTGGTTTGGTCATTTTTGAGGTACTGTGACCCCTTAGATTACCCCTTAGATCACTCAATTTTTCGAGCCCGAGCAGACACATCTACCCGACTTATGGCAGAATAGGTACGCGGCTTCTGTTTTTACGAGCACCATTAAGGATGAAGTCCAACACACATGCCATAAGACCCGCTTATAGGCCAGGCAGCCATTCACAACACTCATACACACAAAGAGAGCAAGGACAAGGACACGAGAGAGTGAAAGTATATCCATGCCCGAGCAGGGATTCGAAGCCGGGGCTTCCTCATCCCAGTCAGATTCCTTTGACCACTAGACAAGGTGGCCGGCTAAGATTAGCAGTTAAGAATATGTAAGATTTCTAGTGACGTAAAGTTCAGAAATGTTTCCATATTTCCCATTTGTCGCTCGTTTTGTGCATTGTAACAGTTATTTTGTTGAATAACGCCAATTAAAAAAAATAAATAAAGGACAAGAGACATAGTAAAGTTCAGTTCGTTATTTTTAACTCTTTAATGCATAGTTAAGAAACCGTTTAAAACAGTGTGAGGATTGTTTACAAATGCCTATAATAATTGGGGTTGCTTGTAAAAAAAAAATCGTATGCATATCCCTTTTCACAACGCAAGATATCGACTTACGCGTGCACTGTAAAAAATTAATTATTGTTTTCACAGTATAATACAGCTAATTTTATAGTATTAAACTGTAAAAACTGCTAATTTTAGTTTCAAACTGTGAAATTGAGAATTTTACAGTACTAAACTGCAAAATTGCTAATTTTACAGTTTATTAACGTGTAGTATACAGCTTTAAACTGGAAGCTCTGCTGCCAGTATTATACTGTTGTTTTTCTGGTATAATACAGCTAAATTTTACTGCGATAAACTGTAAAATTGCTAACTTTACTGTAAGAAACTGTAAAATTTGTAGTTTTACAGTTTATTACTGTGCATTTTAGTTTTAATTAGAAACTAAGCTGCCATTATTATACTGTAAAAGTAACAGTTCATTTACTGTAAAAACAACAGTTTTGCAGTGTAATTATTGGGTATACTTATAAAAAAATCGTATACATACCCTTTTTCACAACGCAAATTATCGACTTACGCGTGGAGTCATGGAGAGCATCCATCTCGTTAGTCGAGAATCTACAGGTAATATGGGAAAACTTTCTCGCGAAATTTTTCAAGGGGTCGTAAACAACCCCAGTCATTTTTGTTTACATTTCTTGGAATTTATTAGATAGATAATTAAATTTTCTTTTTAGTAGCTGCGATTGGGTCTTTAATTAATGCGTGGGTATGGTTGGAATTTCCTTAAAATCTTTGAATTCTTGTAAACAAAGGAAAGTTCTCGAAACTATATTTGGAGAATTAGTTTCAATGCATTCATTCAACAAATTTTCAAAAAAGTTTTGGAAAAGGGAGTACTTTTTAACAACCCTGCTTCTAGCCATGATTTTAAGTGCACAGGCCTGCTTTTAACAAAATGATCATGTTTGTAAAATCTATCTTTTTTCAGTTGTTTTTGGACTGATTATTACAAAGAAAGCATGCCAACTCCATATGAACAACAGATGAAGCATCTCCACTAATTACTAACCTAATGTGTGGAAAGTGGTGAAAATGTTATACCAGACGATGAATGTTCTAGCTATAAACAGGGACGTCATTTCGAAAATTTCCAGGAGGGGGGGGGGGGCAAAGGGTGCATACACAATGTAAAATTTACCAAAAAGTGGCAAAAACCACGCCCATTTATATACCAATACATTGATTTCCCAAAGTCAGAGGGGGGGGGGGCAATTGACCCCCCTAACCCCCCTAAATGACGGGCCTGGCTATAAAGAACACTTCAGTGATCATGACAGTGGAAACGAATTTTCTGGTAGCGGAAATTCCAATGATTTTGATACAGACGACATCTTTGTTAGAAGAGATAAAAAAATATCTGGTGAAAAAACAAAATTCAAGGTACTGATCGTGATTTGCCTTGAAACATAATTTATCATCTGCTTGTGCCAAAAGAAAGTACAAAAAATGTTGGTGGTGAGTTCGAGATATTAGGTGGTGTGTTCAAATAACTCATAAAAGACTTTCTTAACCCATTTATGCCCAAGTTTTTTTAACAATTTTTTTAAATTTTTATCTGCTTAAAACTCTTTCTTGGGATGGTTTACATTTTAGGCTTAAAATAGTTCGCCGTTGCCATATTTATTAACCCCTTCCAGGCTCATTTTATTTCGGGATTACGGATCAAAAAATGTCATTTTTTATGCTTATTTTCATACATACATATCTTTTTAAACATAATAGCATCATTCGCATGCAACATTTCCTAAAAATAAATGTAAAAATATCTATTTAAATAAATGAGTAATAAATGAGTATTTACCTGTAAAGTTGGCTTTCTGTGTAGCAGAAATCATTATACTTTTGAGTTGGCGCCTACTCTTATCTTAAATCTACAGCTCAAAACACTGTATAGTTATGTTATCTAGTAGCAACAATAGTAAATAAAAGCATCCGAAACCTTAAAAGGGACGTGTGAAAGATTCGGGAAAGACTGGTTGTGCAGTGTTAATGTTCACAGTGCCCGAGCTACACTCGGGATGAGCCAGAATGGAACATTTCGCTTGCCCGAGTCCAGCTCGGGAAAAGCCGGGAAGGGGTTAAGAGAACGTGGAAAAATGCGAAATACGATATAATATAATGATATGATATAATATAAGTAAGTGATAGACACTGCACTCCACACATCTATCAGCACGCGTGGTTTAACCGATCAGATGGAGCACTGAAGGGTGTCTGCTTTTTATCCAGTAACATCTGATCCAGGAGCATAGGAGATAATGATTTAAAACGGACATCTTGTTTAACTTTACTACCATGACATAGTTAACATACCCCTGTCATTATTAGCAAACATAGATGCGCTTCAATCTACCGACATCAGAACTGGTTCCCCGAAGTCACGGTATCCAACGCCTTACAATTAGGACAACAGGAAAAAATATTTGCAGTATGTAAAAAAATAATTAAAACAACGGTTTTTCTTGTAAACATTTATAGCAGACAGTTTAAATCACAGTGAGAATGTCTATGAGTGAAAGAAAAACTTTATTTCTGATCAATTGGGAATGGTACAAGATTTTTTATTTTTTTTCAAAAAACAAAAATATGTGTGAGGCAAATACTAAATTCTAAATACTAAATACTAAATAAAGAGAAGGAGTGAAAAAAGTAAAATTGAGAAAGAGAAAAACATATTGGGGTCGTTTTCGATCCCCGCGCGAATACTCGTGTGACAACTAACGGTGCGAGTTTTCGCGAACTCAAAGGATCCTAAGAATACTTAAAAGTGGCTCACAATGCTTGCGAGTGCAGGAGGACAAAGTAGAAAAAAGAATTATAGATTAAACGAAATTTATTTACACGAAACTCTTTGAAATCAAAACATATTTGAGAACAGATCAAAAATTATCCAAACCGCTAGTTGTCAAAGTGCAGCGCGAGCAAGATTTTGAGTTTCAAGTCAAAAAAAGAAAACAACACCAATTGTTAACAATTATTTCACGGAAAAACGAAATAGCATTGCGATTTCATAACTTGACAGCTAAACTTGTTTTTTTTTTTCTCATTTTATGTTTAATTAAGAGCGTTATGCTTTATTAAGAACGTATTTTAATCACTTAAGTCTTTGTTAAGTTGGCAGTCTTTTCTTCTGAATTCTTTTTAGAGAAATTAATTAAAAAAATTAAGTCTGCCTCATAAATGACATTTTACTCTTTTCATTTTCAGTGAAAATAAAAAGGTTTAGAAATGCTTTAATAAGCCTAAACGGAGAAATAAATAAAATATTAGTCATGGTGCCAAACCTTAAAATAACGTTTACTCTAATAGAAAGCTGAAATTTCTTTCTAAGAAAAGTCTTAAGGTTATTTTATTGGAAATTTATGACTTCTTGTTAAAAAATACTTATCTAATTAATTCTGAAAATTAGTACATTGTAAAAAATAGATGTTTTTACGGTATAATACAGCTAATTTTACAGTAATAAGCCGTAAAAATTGCTATATCTACAGTAGTAAACTGTGAAATTGCTAGTTTACAGTAATAAACTGTAAAATTGCTAGTTTGTGCGTTTAGTGTATTTTACAGTTTTATACTGGAACCTCTGCTGCCAGTATTATACTGTTGTTTTTACAGAATAATACAGCTAATTTTGTGGAAAATTTTCTAATATTAACTTTAAAATTGCTAGTTTTACAATAATAAACCGTAAAATAGCTAGTTTTACAGTTTATTACTGTGCTTTTCAGTTTTAAACGGGAACTTCTACAGCCAGTATAATACCGTAAAAGCAACAGTTTTTTTTGCAATGTATAAGTTTGTCGTAATTGTTTTAAAAAAAAAAGCTGACTTTCTTCTCATAATAAAAAAATGTACGTTTCAGGTCAGTTACCGTATTAAAATACTTTTTCTGTTCTTCTACAACATTGCATCATTTGGAATTTTTAATATACTATTTAAATATTTTGTAATAAAAATGACAAGAACTGATAGATAGCAGCAATTTTTTTTCTAACAAATGGTAGATACTTTTCTAAATTGGTAGCGTCGCTACGGGAAGGGGAGGAGGTCTATTCCGGGTGACACCCAAAACGGATTTTTGATCATGTAAAAAAAAAAAAAAAAAAAAATCTCTTCAGTTCTGAAAAAAAAAAAAAAAATCTCTATTAATTTAAATTACAGTTGCTTTAGCAAATATAACTGCAGTATCGGAAAAGAAGGGGGGGGATGGCACTCCTCTGGAGTATAACAATAAAGTTTGATACCAAACCTAGTATTGGCTTAGCGATATTAGTTAGTTTACAATATGTGACGCCTTGATAAAATATTAAATATTACAGGACTACAGATAAATCTCGTAGTTGTATTACGAGATTTATTTTGGATGCAAGTTATTTCTCGCATCAGTTAAAAAACAACCATTTAGTGTGTAATTTAAAATGCTTCTAACTTCCCCGTAAAGGGTCTTATACCATCCATTTCATTTCTTAAGATAAAAATGAAATTAATCCTTAGGTTTACGAAAACATACTGATCATCAACACAAGTAAAAGTAAAAATATAAATGTCAACGTTAAACTAGCTGTCGTGGCCGTCACGAAACTTTCTTTTATTTCTATCTTATGAATTCCGGTTACAAAATAAAATACGTACTCGTCCGAATAATTGGAGACAGCTCCAATTTCCCAATTATCGTAATAACAGTGCAAATGCAGAATCAATGAGCGAAATTGGAAATCATTGCAAAAGCCTTGTTTAGATTAATTGCAAACATTTTATTTGTTATTAAATAGAAATTGGCAACAGTTAAAAATTTCACATCATTGAAAGTTTTCAGCTGTTTTGATAATTAAATAACGTGAAAGCGATTTTTTAATGAATTAATTTTTCGCATTGTTGACTAAGCGCAAAAATCACCCCATCCTCCCCCAGGGGCGATTGGCGCCAAAATTTAATCGATGCTTGCTTCCATATTGGGTTAGTGTTATTCCAAATTGTATTCAAATCACAGCAATATTTCTCGAGATACAGTAAGTGCAATGACAAAACAAGCACTTTTGATTGCTCCACCCCCCTTTGAGATATTGACACACAAATTGAATCAGCACTTGTACTCAATAGTATCTACCTATGGACCAATTTTTGTTTGATTTCGCCTTTTACTTCCTGAGCAATCACCCCCGCGCAGAACACGTACGATTGCTCCACCCCCCTTCAAGATATTGACACACAAATTAAATCAGCACCTGTAGTCAATAGGTTCTACCTATGGACCAATTTTCGTTTGATTCCGCCGGTTACTTCATGAGATATAGCAAACACCCCCACGCAGAACACGTGCGATTGCTCCACCCTTTCGAGATATTGACACGCAAATTTAATCAGCACCTGTACTCAGTAGGGTCTACCTATGGAAAAATTTTCGTTTGATTCCGCCGGTTACTTCCTGAGATATAGCAATCACCCACGGGCAGAACAAGTGCGATTGCTCCACCTTCTTGGAGGAATTCGCAACAAAAAGTCAGGTGCACCAGTTCACATGGTGGTACATATGCGCAAAAATTTTTGTTCGACTTCATGCAGTAGTTTTTGCTCTAGCGCGGCCAGAAAAACTGGTCACACACATACAGACTCACACACGGACACACAGACAGACAATTTCCAAAAATGGTCGAAATGGATCAGCGCACCTCAAAACGTGCAAATCCGTCAAAATTCGACATTCGAAAATTTTCACGAATCCAATACTTTCTCATATATATTAGATATAGGAGAAAGTAAAAAACAAAGTTGATTAAAATATAAAATGTTAATATATTCGTACTTTTTTTATTATGTATTTATTCGCATTTCTGCAGATAAGCCGAAAGGCATTGCATAATTTTCTTTATTGTACCTGAAAATTCTTTGAAAAGTTTTACAATATATCTTTCGTTCTATTAAAAGTAGAATTAAGAAAAATGCAAGAGCAAGGGAAGTTTCCCGTAAAATATAAATGTATGGTTGGTAAAATATTTAAGAGTTTTTTTAAACTACTAATTGAGAAAAAAAGCACTTTAGTATGCGGTAAATAAAATACTAATTTACAGTTTTTAAACATATACCACTACAATAAATAAATAAAAAAATCTTTGGGCAACAAATGAATAGTATCAGACCAAATAGCGTTAGAAGTATTCCTAGCTACTACTGGCAAATAAAAATGCTTTCGTCGAAGAACTTCACTTTCAAAAGCTCACAGTTTCTGCGTGGAAAAATATTTTACTTAGATCCTTAAAACAAATGAATTGGGGAGAGCAAAAACTACATCAGTCACAAAAACTCGAAAATTCGCTTTTTATGGAAACGAGCTGTGGGAGGCAAGATGTGCGGTGGTGTCAAAAATCACTTCAGCCAGGTTTCGAAAGATACGGGACCTGTTATTTGAACGTTGACGGTAGAAACAATGCTAGAATTAAGACGTTTTTTCTCTCTATTGAACAATTTGAAGTCCTGGACGTTATTTTTGCACTCACCGATTAAAATTCATCTTCAAATTTCTGAACGTTGGTTGGCCGAATACTTTTTTATAAACTATATTTTTGGTCAATCTTATCTTGCACTACTTTTTACAAAAAAGCACTCAGACTGTACATTGTAAAAAATAGATGGGGTTAATAGTTATATTTTATTATACAGATAATTTTAGAGTAACAAACCGTAAAAATTGCTACTTTTACAGTAATAAACTTCAAAATTGCTATTTTTGCAGTGATGATCTGTAAAAGTACTTCTTTACAGTAATAAACTGTAAAATCGCTAATTTTAAACTTATTATTATGTATTTTGCCGTATTAAACTGGATCCTCTGCTAACAGTACTGTGCTGCTGTTTTTACAGCATAATACAGTTAAGTTTGTGGTAATAAACAATAAAAGTGTGGTAATAAACTAAAATTGCTGCTTTACTGTAATAAATTGTAAAATTGCTGCTTTACTGTAATAAACTGTAAAATTGCTAGTTTTGCAGTTTACTACTGTTCATTTAAAAGTTTTAAACAGGAACTTCTGCTGCCAGTATTATACTGTAAAACCAGCAGTTTATGTTTATCAGTGCATAAATGGTCACACTTTTTATTAATTTTTTATTTAAATGGCGTAGAATACTATAAACATAATTATAATGTAATGCGCAAAAATCTTTGTATGCATGTAGTATAATTTAAGTGTATCTGTCGCGGCATTTTTAGGTAGTTGGGTCAATACATAAATTCGTAACCTTGTTAATCTACGATAAATTCCTTTCCATAGAGCAACCGTTCTCAAATTAGTAGTAAAAGTTAAATTCTGCTCAGTACAGTGATTAAGTGAATATTTTGGAAGAAACGACACCAAATTCACAAGCTTGAAAAATCTATTGAAAGTTTATAACAACTCTCAGCAAGTTAATGATCGTCTAATGCATTTCTAATGTGCAGTAATTTGCATAAGTATTTTACATTTTTAGATTACAACTTATTTTAAATTTAGCATCTAGTTTATGAGAATCACAGTTCAGGCTTAAAAATAATTACTATTTTTTTTTAAATTTCCGACATAGAATATGTTTTAAGATTAAATACATTAATAATAATCTCCGATTATAGCTTAATATGTAATTTAATTCTACAAATGGGCTTACATTTATTTATTCAGGAACCAGAATAGGTAACTCAACGTATTTTCTTATATTTCGTATAATCGGGTTTAAATATACTTTAACTTTCACCAATACATAAGAAAAGGAACTATTTTTACGTGCTTGATATTTTAACCCTTTATGCCCCGCCTATATTAATTCAGTATTATGACTCCTATACGGCTGGAACAATGTTGAAGCTTTTAAGTACCTTTCGTTGTACTTCACTGAGAGGCTGACAGACGATACCTGAAATCGGAAACAGTTTTCTTAGGGGCCCTAAGGCGTAGGGGGCCTTAGACCCTACTGAATTTCAAAATTTGCTAAATTAAGTTGGGACATAAAGTATTAAAACATTTAGGAAGCTTTATAGATTACATTCTTGGTGAAATGATATGTGTCACTTCAGAAGAGTAAGGGCCATGCTCCACATCAGCGTAAAACGCGACCGAAACTGAAGGCAGAAACCGAAAATCCGGGTACTTTCCATAGGAACACCATTGAATCCATTTTACGCTTCTGCCTAATTTTTCTGCTTTACGTCGATGTGGAGCATGGCCCTAAGAGCTACTAATGCATTGCTTGTGCGGATTGTGTTGGTTACATTTCGTCTTATCGTAATGCATTTTAATGATTTTGTAGTTAACATTGTTTTTTGCTAGTATTTCTAACATTTTAAAATATGTTGGATATCTTGCTATATTATAAAAATCTAACATTGGAGTCACAACAACCAATGAAATTGTTGAATGTATATGACGTAGAAAAGTCAAACTGAATTTAAATCATTGACGTTTAAACGTTCAACCGAAGGCAGTAATATTTAAACGCTATCGTTTCCAAAGAGTTGAAATAATATAGGACTGTTTTTTTACGCTAATGGACTGTCAAATTGGGGATGAGAAGTTTTTCTGCTATGTTATTTAAAGAAGATACCAATGGTGTGAAATATTTTTATGCTTGGAGATTTTGTTTTATCTGCAAATTTATAACAATCATCGTTTCATTCTGGCAAGAACGGTAATGTAGAGGAAGTTTGATGCCTAGATCTTTTACAACTTCAGAACCAGTAATAGCTTAACACGCGAGAGCTCGCGCGGGGTTGAAAACGACCCCAGTCATTTTTGTTTCCATTTCTTGGAATTTCATGGACAGATAAGAAAACCATTTTTTGGGTAGCTGCCATTGTGTCCTTGATTGATATGAGGGTGTGGTTGGAATTTTCTTAAATCCTTTTAATTCTTGTAAACTAGGGGGGTTCTTGCGATTGGAGTCTTTTACGACCGCACGCGAGTACTGACGTCAGTAAAGTTCTCGGAACGGAACAGGTGTTTGGAGTCGGTTCCATTCAAAGAATTTCGAAACATTTTGCGAAAAGGAAGTAGTTGTTAGCAATCCTTCTTTTACCATGATTTTTAGTTTACAAGCGTGTCGTTCACAATGATTATGTAGTTCTGTTCTGGCAAGATTATTATTTTTCAATTGCTTTTGCACTACTTATAACAAATAAAAAGATGCCGACTCCATATGAGCAAGGGATGAAGCATTTTAGCTTATTAGAAGCCGATGGAGAAAATGGATGAATATGTGTCATTTCAGACGATGAAGGTTTAGCAATAAAGAAAACTTGAGTGATAATGACAGTGAAAGCAAATTTTCTTTTAGTGAAAATTCTGATAATCCTGATACAGGTGATATCTTTATTGGAAGAGATGAAGAACCTATTTGGCAAAGAAATAAATTAAGAGCTAATGTTTGTACTTCCGTTCGAAATATAAGAATTTTTCTTCCTGCACCAAAGGGAAACGCAAAAAAATATTTCTGATGTGTTTGAGAGCTGGAGCATTTTCGTAATAGTTCATAAAACGCTTTTTTTATGCATTTCAAATCAAAAACTAATCATTGTAGAAGTTTCTGTTAGTGAAAAAACATAAACAAATAAAATATAATAAAGAAGTCATGAAAAAAATTAAAATAAATGAAGAAAAACACAATGGGGTCGTTTACGACCCCGCGCGAGCACTCGTGTGACAAAACATGGCGCGAGCTTAAAAGAAAAGTTGATGATTGGTTGGGCTTGTTTTCGGGTTTTTTATATTTTTTTGCTTGTTATTTTCTTCTTCAATGTTTTTCCTTTTTGGCTAAAAAAATGTTGATGACACGAATTTATACTGACTTCTCAGAGAAACAACTTTTACAGCTTTAATTTCTTTTCTCGGGAATCGGGATTGTGGCATTTATCGCTATTGGGAACTAACGACTTCCAAATTGGTGATCTATCATAAAACTGTATGAAAATCCAAATAATAGCCACCTTGTTTGGTTTAACTTACACGAAAACTAGATGAAAGGAGGGCATTAAGGAATACCATTTACGAATCTAAAAACAATTATATTGCTCTTTTTTACAGATTTTGTTAGATATCTTTTCATTTATAATCTCACTTTAAATTGAAAAGGGGTTCTTTGTAACTCCAAAACACGTGCATGCAGCTTTATTTCTTCTATGACCTAGAAAAAAGTTTTGTAAGGTCTAAATTCACGCAGAATCAATCATGTAATGAAATGTGAGAGGATCAGCGTAAACAAAAAGTTTTATAGTGTTATGCACATTTTAGTTTTAGGGGTGTAACCCTACTTCCTCCTCCCCCCCTTTCCCCTAACCAACCCTGTAAAATTCATGTTTGTTCAAAGATTTTATCTGAAAAAAAAAAACATACACTGCAAAAACAATGAACTGTTGCTTTTACAGTATAATACTGGCAGCCGAGGTTCCATTTTAAAACTATAAAATGCAAACTAATAAACTGTAAAACTAGCAACTTTACAGTTTCTTACTGTAAAGTTGAAAATTTTAGTTTATTGCCATAAGCTTTAGCTGTATTATACTGTAAAAACAACAGTATAATACTGTCAGCAGAGGTTCCAGTTTACAAATGTAAAGTGCGCGGTAATAAGTTTTAAAATTAGTAATTTTGCAGTTTATTACTGTAAAATTTTCAATTTTACAGTTTAGTACTGTAAAAGTAGAAATTTTACAGTTCATTACTGTAAAATAAGCAATTTCTACAGTTTATTACTATAAAATTAGCTGTATTATACTGTAAAAACAACATTCATTTTTACAGCGTAGTGTTAGGTAAAATAATTATAAAAACGTTGCTTTTTCACTTTCAAGCTCTTAAAAGATACTAATAAGTGGTTAGACGTAATTTTATAATCTAAATTGAGTTTTTTTAAAGAATATAACGCGGTGTAAAGATATGAACTTCTGTTACCCCGAATTTTGCTGTCTCTTGTGTCTGTTACTTCCTATTTCTGGAGCATTCCTTATTATTGTTTCAGCTTTATGCTCGATGTTTCGCTTAATGGGAAATGTTTGTCTCCTAATCATGCGGAAAATCGTTTTCTTTCTTGCAATGATAGACTTGGGGAAAAGGTTAATGTCGCGTTTCACTTGGAAATATGTTTGGAAATATTTTTCCTCTAACTCCATTTATTTTTGACGGGAAGTCATGATTTTGTATTAAGTTTTTCTGAAATATTAGGAAAGGGATTGTGTGGTTTCGAAAATAGGCAGAAAGCATTTCCTTCCTTATAAAGTAAAATAGTTTGAGATCTGATTAAAATAGCTTTTCTTTTGCATCTACAGAAAAAAAAATCTGTACAATGACTGATAAAACCAAATTTCGAGATACATTTTTACATAAAAAGTCAATGGCTGTGTTGATTATTACTGTGTGTTTCACTAACTTGTCCTTAAAATCTAATTGAAGTTTTCAACAAAATGTATACAAATGAATTCATATAAGTTGAGTTATTTTCCTTTCTAATGAATTTAAGATCCTTTTTTTCAAATTAATGTTGATAATGTATATACAATCGAACATCGTTAATTCGATTGTGATTAAGATGAATTACTGCTAAGACGAATTACATTTTTGATCCCTGCTCTATGGTTTGGAGTGAATTGTTCTTCGAGTAAGATGCACTTAAGTTTAAGAACAACTGCTTTTCAAAGGTCCCTTGGAGTTTTAACGAGGTTCCACTGCATACACAATCTGATTTACTGAACTTTGTTTTATTACTTTTGTTGCTTACGTACCCGAAAACGAGCAATATTGCGGCCTGTAAAAGATCCCTCGAGTACTTGTTTGGCTTATGGTGTCTCTTGGCAAAATTAAACTCCTAGTGCAGTTTCGCATCAAAAAGAGCCCAGATGCCTCCAGTGGGTCTAGTGGGGAAACCGGGCGTCAATATTTACGTGACTATGGCATTCCTCCGATGGGAGTGCCGTTCTTGGGGAATTCACTAGGTCTACAAATGGCGAGAAGCTAACCGCAGCCCCATTTGAAATAAACAAACAAATATATTATTGATACAACAATAAACTAATATGCAATTATACAATGAATAATAAGCAATAAATTTACATTTTGACCTCCTAATTATTACGTTGTTCTAACTTTTATTGATTTTAAATTATTGTTGTCTTTTTGCGATATGTACTTCAGAAATTTTTTTTGAACATGCTTTATTTCAAAAAGTTTTCGTGAAGAAATTTAAGTTTAGAATTTTGATCTAGAATTCAAATTTTAATTTTAATGAACAAAATGTGTAGTCAGCTTCATCCATTATTGTAGAGGTTCTTCAAGATTTATGCCGTGTCAAAAAGCTGAATTCAAATTGCCTTTCTTTATTTTTGAAATCTAGCTTTAAAGTGCTCATTCCTCACGCGAAAAAAAAATGCTTACATTTAAGCATAGTGTTTTCTTTCTCCGTCAACTAGTTACAGGTTAAATTTCTTGTATCTTCCTTTTTTATTCTGACCTAAATCAATGAGTCAAAAATAACAATAATTGATGTAATGTTATATTTACTACCTCAACAGTGATCTTTTCTTTGAGTCCAGAAATGTTGAAAGGGGGAGGAGATGTCAATGTGCCACCTTTGACTTTTTTCTTTTTTTTTTCGAATAATGAAATTGGACTAGAGTGTTGACCTAAATCGCTACTGCATATCACTGCCCAGTACTGATGTATAAAAGGACGCCCACTTCTAATTGTTCGATGAACTCATTTCAGTTGTGTCTTATGCTCCACCCATAAGAACTTTAATACTAATGATTTAAGTGAACGGAACATTTGTACCACAATGGAATTATAAAACGGCATTAAGTTCCAAATGCGCATGCATTTAAATAGGAATTTTTCAATTATTGCCCATGCAAGTTGTCGATAACTATTATTATTAAGTATGTGAGGAGTATATTCTTTAAATGAAGAAAGTGTAATAAAGGTTGATATTTTAATATTTATTAGGCATGTTATTATTTATTAGGCAATAATCTCATTTTTAATAAACACAAGTGTTCATTAATTTTAAGAGACTTTGCTAATCATGGCCCGAAAGAATTGTTGACAATTGGAGTGGTAAATTACGAAGTAGCAAGCTAATTAACTTGATACTACACCTGAACTCAAATCACTAAGTGGGATAAATTCGCACTTTAATGTCTCAAGTAAGAAGAAGGTTTGTATTTATCACAATACAAAAATAATTAAATTATAAATAAACGTTAATTTTAGCAGTTGGGTTAAATTGTAGTCAATACGAACTGTGGTTTGTTGAGGTAAAGGGTGCTAAATGTTTATCTTAAAACATTTTTATCCACAGCTTTTTTTTTATTTTCCAGTTAAAGTCGCCGGCCCACTTGTCTAGTGGTCAAGCAAGTCTGGCCGTGATGGGAAGACCCCGAGTTCGAATCCATGCTCGTTAATGGATATACTTTCTCTCTCCTTGTCTTTTCCCTGTATGAATGTGTGTTGTAAATGTCTACCTGACCTTCAAACGTATCTTATGGCATTTGTGTTGAGCTAAATCGGACTTCCACCTAAATAGTGCTCGTAAGAACAGGAGCCATATCTATACCACCTTCAATCGCGTCGATGTATCTGATCGTGCTCGGGTATTCGAGTGGTATAATAAGCAACACCCAGGGTCCAGTTCTAATTTCCAGCATATTTTGGGAGCTGAGCATTCTAGTATTAAATGTTTCAACTGCTTAAAGGCCGTGCTTGATCTAAGGTGTAGGAACATAGTCTATAAGCCTGGAAAGTATTTCGACTATTAACCGTCAGTGAAAGCCTACTCTTTAGCTCTGGGCAATTCCATACAAATGTGGAAAAGCGTTGAAGAAAATGAACTCGAGCAATGTGACTGTTCTGCATATTTTTTGGTTTAGAAATGTTAGAAGTTTCTTACTTATAACAGTTTTTTGTTAGGAATTTAGTTTTTTAGTTTCGGCAATACTTTGAAGTTGGTATTAGAGTATTTTGTTTTTAGTGAAGCAAATGGTCAAACTTTCAACATTGATAAGTTTCAATTTTTTCCATTAGATAAACGTGACAGAGGAAGATTATAATTTATTACTTCAAATTAATATTATGAATTGATGAAACAAGTGTTTTCAATTTAATTAAGTGATTTATGTCAATTTTCAAAAGGCTCTGTTCTGAACGTAAGTTACCAAAAGCATGTTAAAGTTTTTAAAGCAAATAAAGAAAGGTCAATGCAATGTTAACTGTGCTATATTTTCTATCTGTACTTCTTTCTTTTCTATCTGTTCTTTCTGTGTGTACTAAGCAAATAACAGCGTTTTTCTTTTGAACATTGTTTATTTAATTTTTTTGTGCTGCAATCAAAACGTGTAACATAAGTTACCCACATATGCAAATAACGTAAGTTACCTTAGTAGAACTTAAATGCTTGTGTTTAGAAATAAAGTAAATTGTGAATAAAACCTATGAGGTAAATAGGAGTAATTTATTCAAGAATTCTTTTAATTGTACACTATTTACTTTATTTATATTAATCATATTTCTTAAAATGTCTCTATTTGTTAAAAAGATTACAACGCACCTCTATTAAAAATTACATGTTTCTTTTTACTTTTAAGAGATTAATTCTCTCTAAACAATATCACTGCATTAAGAATATTTAGGAGGTAATGTACTATGAATTATTCAAAAATTACATCTGTTATGATTTAAAGTTATCAAATATGTTTTAGAAAAAACAAGTATAGAAATATTTTACCTTTTGAAATTGAAACATATTTTATTCTGCATTAAAATGGCACTGAACTCTGCACAAAAGATGCGCTGTAGAAGGGGTATGAGAAAAGTCATGCGGACATTACATATTCATAAATACATTCATAAATAAAAATCACTCTTGATAGAATTGAAATATGTTAGAAAAAGCAAATTTATCAAAAATATTTTCTGAAGATCCACACATTGACAATGACCATTTAAGAACAAGAAATGAACAAACTGTAGGGTTTCGTTCAGTTAGTATTTTAAGGAACAAGAAGAAAAAACAGAGACAAAAGCGGGTGACTGGTGTGTGGTGAAGTACGAAAATACATTGTATTCTTGATCTGCAACGATTATTGAAGAAAACGAGTTTAAAGTATAAGTAATGGCTGCTGTTGGAACCAATTAGAAATCTCTAGAAATGACAACGGAAATTTATTATAAGAGAAAACATGATTCGAAAAATAGAATTACCTGAACTTGTTAACAGCAGCGGTCAGTATGCATTTAAAAGTCTCATGTTTTGCAATATTTTTGATCTATCCTTGAGTTTGGCATTAAATGTCTGTAAATTTAACTCATAATTGCTAATTTTCAGTATTTTGACCTAAACTAAGTTGTAATTTTCATTCATTAATTTTTGTAATAAAGATATGCTTGTAAGTAAATTTTGTAACGTAAGTTACTGTAACGAAAGTTACCCAGTTAAAAATTCCCATAAATTTCAATTTTTGAAATAAAACTTTAAATTTATGAAAATAAATTCCTGAGTATTATAAGAAACTGATAAATTATACTTTAAACAAGAAAACAGCTGTAATAGAACAGAAATTTGCCTTAGAACCAATTTTCATATATTGTCATTCCTTTTTGTGTAACGTAAGTTACTGCCTTTTTTTTTTTTTTGACTGCTAAATTTTGTAAAATTAAAGTGCATCAAATATTTCTGCTTTTTGATTTTGCTTTTGACTGTCATTTTCATTGAATGCTTTTGTACAAGGTTTGTATAGCAATATTTGTCTGTACTGAAGTGCTAAATGCATAAGAGTTGGTGAGAAATGTAACGCAAGTTGCCGTGGAATGTTCCCGCTAATGAATCGTTATAAATATTGAATCATCTACTCATTTTTATGACACTTTTATTTGACTTAGTACACAAATCTGCCTGAAAAACAAGTACGAAGAAAGGTATTTTGACCTATAGTTAACCCTCAGACTAAATATTAAAATACCATCATTAGAGAAATACTTTTTTATGAAGAAAGCAAACTGCATTATCTTACAATTTATTTTCTTTCTATCAGTCAGTCCACTTTTAAATTTCTTGAACTGAGCATTGATTCGATAATAGTGCTCGACACACACCTTTAAATTTCGCTCTTAACTGACCATAAAGGTATACAGTGAAACCTGTGTATAACGATACTGTATATAACGATAAACCTGCCTATTACGATATTTTGGTTTGGTCCCAGCCAACAGTTTGAGCTGTTTGCTCAAACTGTCTATAATGATAATCTGTCTATAACGATATATTTTCTCGGTCCCTTGAGTATCGTTATACACAGGTTTCACTGTATTTAGCATTTCAAAAGTATCGACTGCTACAAATCTACTTCATATTCTCAGTGCTGTACTCAGGCCCTACTTGAATAAATACTAAGCTCTTTTAAAAATATAATGCATGTTGAATGAAAAGCGATGCTCTTAGAAAAATGTGTTAAAGAAAAAAGTAAATTCTGAAGTTTTAATAAACGAAAAATCTAGCTTATTACTTAATAATATTTTAACTTGACTTTTAATTTCCTTTCTCATGTAAATAAATCTTTTCTGTGCTCTAAATATTAGCAAAAATATGCAAAGCAAAGTCTCATTAGCGTCATTATGTATTCAGCACTAGTGAACTTAATTAAGTTAAAATTAGTCAAAGTTTTTATTAGGTTCAACAAGCATCTTAGATAGCAGCTTAGCTAAATAGTAGTTTCTCCTTTCTTAAATTTACCATAATTTAATACTGTTTCGTTTTTTGTTCCCTTTAAATTTTTATAAGTCCAATCAGATCACTAAATCAATATTTCTGCTATCTACGGTACTAACAATTCAAAGAAATATAGGGATTGATTTTTTTATGGAATTATGTATTTGAAGTAGTCAGAGTGAAATAAAAATGTCAGTTAAGAAAGGAAGATAACATGCTTTAAGTTTCGAGATTTTCATATGGAAATATTTTCACATTGTTTATTGCATGAAACTTACATTGCCTGACGTTGCAAAGTAGACCTCAAAAATAGAAGTTCTATAAAGTGCATCTCAAAAATATCAAAGTCCAAAAAGAAAAAGTGAACAATTCATTAGAAACAAGTAAATAAATATCAAAAAATTAAAAAATGGAAAGTAGGGTTTTGAGATGGGGAATATGTGTGTCTTTCTGTCGGTCCGTCTGCTCCTCCCACTAATAACTTTTGAATGAACAGTCCAACTTGAAAAAAAACTTCCACAACTTGGGAAAAATAAGAAAAAAATTCTAAGTTGACGTCTTCGGTTCGCGCATTTGGCTCAAAGTTGGAAAAAATATGTTAAAAATGGAAATTTTCAAAAGGAAAAAAGAAAAAAAAAATGTAACTTTTTATAATGCAACTGCCATAAGCTGTAAATATTTTGTGCATTTTTAATCTAAAAAAATATTTTATAGCTTTTACATACGATCATTAGTTTGCACATCAGCCTTAAATTGGGCTAAAATCGCCTAAAATGTCAAATTTCGAAAATATCGATTTTTTTTTTATTTCGAAATCACATTACCTCTCAAAAATTGTGGTTTGGTAAACAAAATTTGGGAAAAATAATTAAAAAAAATCTAAGTTGACTCCTTCGGTTCGCGCATGAGGCTCAAAGTTGGAAAATATATGCTAAAAATGGAAATTTTCAAAAAATAATTTGAAAAAAAAAGTAATTGTTTTCTATCGAATCTGATTTAAATTGTTAACGAATCTGATTACTGAATCTGATTTAAATTGCTAACATAATTTGAACCGAAAAATATACATATAACTTTTAGAAGATACATTCTGTTTGTGCATAAGGCTCAAAATATGAAAAAAAAAAAAAAAAGTCAAAAACTGAACAAGAACGCACTATATTTTTATTCTACATCCGACTTGTCTAGACATTACACATATTCTAGGAGACAGTTCGAAGTCCCTGCAGTCTGCAGTCCCTTTGGTTGTCACTTAGTCAGCTAGACCCGCCAAACAAACAGTATCTTTAATTAACAACTAAAAGTAGATCAAAAAGTACAGCGTGTTTAGCTTTGAGTGAGTTTTCTTTGTAACTTTACAGCATATTTTTATGCTCAAGTTTTGTTATACTGTTTTCCGTTCTCCGACTAATAAATAATGGAACCCCGGAAAACTTCTAAACGTTTAATTGTTTGTCCGTTTTTTGGTGCACCGAAAGGGTTAAGTCAAAGTGTTTTACCCACATGTGCAGATGTGTTGTTAACTTGTCGCAATGTGTATAAAATCGCAATCTGTAAAAGGCGAACCTTTTTCAAGGATTTCAGATTGCATATCTGCTTAAATAGAAGAAATTTACTGCAAAGCTTCTATACCAATGTACAGTGGTAATACCAATGTGCGTTCTATAACAATGTACAGATGTATAGTGTACATCTACAAGAGATTGGCTTTTTAGCACAAGAACACGAAAAATTCATTGCACACTTGAAAGAAGCAACGTCAAAAAGTTTACACTTCGCTTAATTAACAAAATGATTGAGTTTTGTCTTGAAGTTCAATTTATCTTTATGACGACTAAATGACTTTTTCAAAGTGTAGTATTACGGTAATCCTTTATCAATCTTACAATACGTATATGACTGACCGTTGGTATAGAAGCTTTGCAGTAAATTTCTTCTATGAGCTATGCAATCTGAAATCCTTGAAAAGGTTCGCCTTTTACAGATTGCGATTTTTCTTCAAAGCAAGCTAACAACACATCTGCACATGTGGTTAAAACACTTTGACTTAACCCTTTCGGTACACCAAAAAACGGACAAATAATTAAACGTTTAGAAGTTTTCCGGGGTTCCATTATTTATTATTCGGAGAACGGAGAACAGTATAACAAAACTTGAGCATAAAAATATGCTATAAAGTTACAAAAAAAAAAAAAAAACTCACCCAAAGCTAAACACGCTGCACTTTTTGATTCACTTTCAGTTGCTAATTAAAGATGCTGTTTGTTTGGCGGGTCTAGCTGACTAAGTGACAACCAAAGGGAGTGCAGACTGCAGGGACTTTGAACTGTCTCCTAGAATATGTGTAATGTCTAGAAAAGTCGGCTGTAGAACAAAAATGTACCGGCACAGCGCCGACATAGTGCGTTCTGGTTCAGTTTTTGACATTTTTTTTTCATATCTTGAGCCTTATGCACAAACAGAATGTATCTTCTAAAAGTTATGTATAATTTTTTGGGTTCATCTTATGTTATCTACAAACTATTTAAAGCAGTTTCGATAGAAAAAATTACTTTTTTTTTCTTTTTTCTTTTTGAAAGTTTCCATTTTTAACATATTTTTTCCAACTTTGAGCCTCAGGCGCGAACCGAAGACGTCAACTTAATTTTTTTTTCTTATTTTTCCCAAGTTGTGGATACTAAACCACAACTTTTGAGAGGTAATGCGCTTTCGAAATAAAAAAATCAATTTTTTCGACTCACCCTAGTATATATATATATATATATATATATATATATATATATATATATATATATATATATATATATATATATATATATATATATATATATATATATATATATATATATATATATATATATATATATATATATTACACTTTAAATATGGTAATACAAAAAAGTGTGAAAATAAAATAGCGATCAAGCTACCGATCAAGCAAACAAAAGAAACAGACTTGCCTAAAAAAATAGTTTTACTCTTTTGCTACCGGGTTATTCCATTTTAAATCAACAAATTTTCAAAAAAGTTGTTGCATCACCATTTTTGATTTTGATGAAAATTTGCATGTGTATTCCTTTTACTTCCCAGAGCTCAAAATAGTGTTCATTTTATTTTTTAAAAATTTACCCTTTGATATATAGGCCCTTTTTGTTGTTGGCAACAGCGAAAATCGGGCGTTTTTATGCTTTGTCTTATGAACTATAACTTTTTTTTCTATCAAAGATTTTGAGCTCAACTATAGCTCATTGGAAAGCTAAGAAAAAGATCTTTTTATATATGCTATCAATAAATTTCAGATTTATAAAAAATACTTATTTTTTCAAGGTCAAAGTTCACGACGAAAATGACATTTTTTACTACTTTCGAACATTAAAAAACCCATGAAGGGTTCAAAGTAACAAGCCGATTTTTTCATCATATATTCATAGTCATGGTTACTTACTGTATAAAAAAAATTGACTTGTTATTCCACCCCCTTTATGAGATATGCCCCCCCAAAGTTGTAAATTTTTTAAAAAATCCAATTTTCAACGCTAAAAAAATGCATGTGGGGGGCAAGATAAAAAAATTTTTATTTGTGGTATTTTAAGTACTTTTTACCAGCTTTCTAATAAAACAAAAGTTGCTTTGTTATTCAAAGGCGTTTGGCAGATATAAGGGACTGAACTTTCAAAAAATTGCACAAAAACAACACGATTATTTTCATTTTTTTAAATCTTTTTTTTATTTAAATGTAATTATATACCTTATTCTTTGCCTTAAATGCTAAAAAAAGACTAAGAAGAGCAATGAAGAAACATATTTAAAGTTTAATAAGATAATTTAATATTTTTAACACCTGGGAATATAGAATACCACTAAACTTGTCTGATTTTTAAACATCTGATTGCTACCTACAACAGGACTGAGCATTTCTCAACTTGTCCAGGTTTGTTCATACCATGTGGTCATCCTTGTTCTGACTTGCTCTCACATGTGTATCTTAGTTGTCTTTCAAATTCTGAAAGAAGTAGGTTGTTGAGTTAGTGTTTCTGCTGTAAAATCTTGTGAAGCTGATGTGATTTCTTTTCATTTCAAGTTCATTCATATTCACAGAATGTTTTGTTAAAGGTAAAAGAAGAAATTCTTTAGAATCCTTAAATGTAAATTTAAATTTGTATTTCTGCATGTAAACTGTGAATAAGTTATGGATAACCCTAAATGCTCCATAGGAGTTTTTGAGAATGATTATTGTAATATTTTAAGTTACAGTAGGCAGTCTACTGTAAATAGTATTTCTGAGTACAGTGATGATGATAAAACTTTACTGCACCTGAGTACTAGGTGTAAAACTATTGAAACTGTTTGCACCTACCAGCAAGAAGTTCCATAAAGGTGGCAAAACTTGGCAAGAATTTTTTTTGCATGGTAGGTTTTTGTGCAATTTTTTGAAAGTTCAGTCCCTTATATCTGCCAAACGCCTTTGAATAACAAAGCAACTTTTGTTTTATTAGAAAGCTGGTAAAAAGTACTTAAAATACCACAAATACAAATTTTTTTATCTTGCCCCCCACATGCATTTTTTTAGCGTTGAAAATTGGATTTTTTAAAATATTTACAACTTTGGAGGGGGGGGGCATATCTCATAAAGGGGGTGGAATAACAAGCCAATTTTTTTTATACAGTAAGTAACCATGACTATGAATATATGATGAAAAAATCGGCTTGTTACTTTGAACCCTTCATGGGTTTTTTAATGTTCGAAAGTAGTAAAAAATGTCATTTTCGTCGTGAACTTTGACCTTGAAAAAATAAGTATTTTTTATAAACTGAAATTTATTGATAGCATATATAAAAAGATCTTTTTCTTAGCTTTCCAATGAGCTATAGTTGAGCTCAAAATCTTTGATAGAAAAAAAGTTATAGTTCATAAGACAAAGCATCAAAACGCCCGAGTTTCGCTGTTGCCAACAACAAAAAGGGCCTATATATCAAAGGGTAAATTTTTTAAAAATAAAATGAACACTATTTTGAGCTCTGGGAAGTAAAAGGAATACACATGCAAATTTTCTTAAAAATCAAAAATGGTGATGCGCACCCCATTTGTTGATTTAAAATGGAATGACCCTACCTTAGAGATTCACTGTGAGAAAAATTAATGACTTTTAACATGAGAGAAGATTGAAATCACATAGGCAAAAAAACGATACGTTTAAAAAAGAAAAACGCAATTACAATGAACGTGAAGAAAAAGGGGGAAAAGGAGGGGGACAAAGTAAGAAAATGTATTTGAATTTTGACATCTTGAGCTCAAATTAGGATTTTCGCTGTGACGAATTACGATGTGTGTGTTTGTGTGTGCATGTACAGGCCCGGTAGACGTCATAGGATGTAGAGCATCGCGACACCTACCAGTAGAAAAAGACTTCGAGGCCAGTTTGAAAAAGGGACTCTAGATGCCGTCTGAAGTCCTAAATATAAATAAATAGCAATTTGTTATTACTGAAAAGATAAAAAATAAGAAAAAGAAAAGTTTACTGTGTTTGAGATGTGCGAACTTACTATTTAGTACACCTCACATAGTTTTCTATTTTAAATAAAGATACTAAGGACCTTTTGAAAAAAGAAAATATTACTTGTGTTGACTATATGCCGCTCATATTTATTAACTGTATTTTTGAGTTATTTTTTTTCCAGAAAATGTAAAAGTGAAACAAATTCAGGAGTGAATATCGCTGCCTAACTAATATTACTAACGTAATCAATATTTTAAATTTGGTACACAGCATAATACATTAAAATAATTAAAGAAAAACAAAAAGGGTTTGAAATCACTATGATCAGTCACATCTGCAAAGTGCACACCTTTCTATGTAAAAAAAGGTCATTAAAAAAATTGAATTTTGACATCTGGAATTAAAATTATGTATTTCGCAATGACGAATTGCGATAGGTATGTGTGTTTAGGGGAATGTGTGTATAGGACATGAGCTCAGCGATCTAATCCACCTGATCTGCCTAGGACCAGAGATGAACCTTCATCACCTGAAGGAGAGGGGGTCACACCAACAGGATCAGGTGGACTGGCTCTAGTTTCACCATTTCGTCCCGCATTATAACCCGGTCAAAATAGACGAAAAAAAACGCGAAAGTTCGGAAAAATTCGCATAGAGCTGAAAATTGGTACAGACCTTAAGGACATCATTATAAGTTAAATCTCAAAAGTCCTGATGAATCCCGGTGGAGCTAAAAATTTTATTCAAGGTCAAAGGTCAAAAAATCGATTTTTCATATATATCTCTTAAACGGTAATTGGAAGCGACAAAATAGGGGTTACAAAGTTTGAAAAGTATACAATTGTGTACAAACAAGTGGGGATTCCGAATATGGGTCATGGGGGTCATATCCTCCCCCCTAAATCCCCCCTAATAGCTAAAAAAGGCATTTGGGAAAGTAAATTTCGAAAAATTCCCTTCAGACCCCTTATTTTTACTCGAATTTGGTACTTTGACAATGCAATTAACATAAGTGTTGCTAAAGACATCATTATAAGTGAATTGTCAAAAGTCCCCATCGATCCCGGTGGAGCTAAAAATTTTATTCAAGGTCAAATGTCAAAATCGATTTTTCCCTAATATCTCTTAAACGGTAAGTGTTATTATAAAAATAGGGGTGACAAAGTTTGAAAATTATACAATTATGCACAAACAAATGGGTATTCAGTGGGTGGGTCGTGGAGTCACCCCCCTCCCCCAAAAGGGATAAAATAAAGCCTAGAACTGCAGTTCGGTGACTCAAATTTCGAAAAAATCACCCAATCTCCCCCTTATTAGTGTCCACGTATTTCACTTTGACGATGAAATTAACATGCAAATAATTAAGGACATCATTGTATAAACGAAATGTCAAAAGTTTCCAATAGATCCCAGTGAAGCTAAACGTTTTATTCAAGGTTAAAGCTCAAAAATAAATTTTTCACAAATATCTCTTGAATGGTAAGTGTCTTAAAAATGGAGGATGCAAAGTTTGTAAAGTATACAATTATGTACAAACAAGCGTGGATTTAGAGGCGGATCAACCCTTGGCATAAAAAAAAATTATCTCAATATGCCCCTCCTCCCCTTCCTCCACCTCCCCATACAAAATAACATTCAAGAGACATCGCAGTTTTCAAGTGACCTCGAGAAACACTTTCCCCAACTTGACCGCTACGCCTATCCCCTCCTATGATTCATCCCCCCTCTATGAGAGGGTCAAGTTACATTCGGGGGTGAGTGGAGGCGTTTTCCTTCAACAATATTAAATTGAAACGTGTTGATAAAGTTCTCCTTCTTTTAACCGTCAGTAGCTCTAAAAAATTCACGATGAAAAAGTACCAATAGTCTTACTGTTTCAACGAATGTGTATTTTTAAGTATTTGGACGATGAGCTTGAAACATTTTTCAAGTATGAATTGGCTCCTTATCCATTATCACTCTTCGATGCAATTGGAATGCGTGAAACACAAAAATCAGCCATTTATGATTGCTTTCAATGAGTACATGTTGAAATCGATAAAGAAGATACTACTTACATCATCGATGGTGGATACCTTTTACATCGCGTTGTATGGGATCGAGATGAAAAATTCGATGCAATTTTTGAGAAGTACGATGGATATTCTGATAATACTAAGAATATCAAAGTTTCAGAGCAACGACGTCGGATAAGTAAAATATCTCCATCTTCTGATGTTCTTTTTAACAGATTTATAACTTCTCCAATAAACCAGGAGCAATTTCTTGCCAACACACATAACAAGTCTCGGTTTATTTCAATGCTTTCAGAAAAATTAATAGCTGCTCATATTTCTGTGAAGCAAGCCAATAATGACGCTGACGTTCTAATAATTGTATTTCAATTATTAGAACATCAGCTTTAGAAAATTTCAACACAAATATCACTATTATTGTTGCTGAAGATGTTGATTTGCTAATGATACTGACTGCAAGAGCTCCTACTGACAGAATTATTTACTTCTTAAGCCTAGTACAACTGGAAAAGAAGCAAAACTGTACTCATCACAAAGTTTAACTTCATATCCAAAGTGTCAAGATCATATCTTATTTTTACATGCAGTAACTGGATGTGATACTACGTCAGCGTTTTACAAGCGAGGCAAAACGAAAATATTTAAATTACTTGAAAAAATCAGGATTTAATTCATTGCCCTGAAGTTTACAAAAATATCAGCTGTTCTCCCGATATCATTCTCACAAATGGAATTCGCTTTATTCTTGCTATGTATGGAGTTCCAAAAATGACGATTCCCTTGACAAGTACAGGTATTCTTGTTTTGTGAAAAATACACGTAACAATAAACCTGTTCAATTATCCTGTTTTCCTCCAACATCTGCTGCTGTAATCAACATTTATATCGTGTGTACTACCAAGTACAAATATAGCTAGACCCTGAAAACTGGGGATGGATCCTGAAAGATAATGTTTTGGAGCCACAATTCAGACTCTACTGACACCCGCTCCAGGAAAACTTCTCCATACTATTTTTTGCAATTGAAAGAAGGGATGCAGTCATAATTATGGCTGCAGAAGAGTCGGATTGTTTTGCTCAAAAATTTGCAGTAATTGTCTAGGCCAGTCGTGCTACAATGTGGAATCAAATGCAATCAATGCTGATGACGATGATATTGGTGAAGAAGATGTAAGTGATCCCACTTTTTCATTCGAGCCATCTTTAGAAGTTAAAGATCAAGAAGAGGAAGAAGAAATAGATCATATTACTATTCAAGAGCTGGAAGGAAATTTAAAACGCATTTAAAAAAAAAAATAAATAGCAAACTGCATGATAATCAAGAGTTCGAAGTATCATCAAAACATATGTTTAAAAGAAATAGAAATATGTTTGATAATATTTGTGTCATTCATTCTGTCGTCATTCTGCACCTCATATAGGACTCCTACTTTAAATAGCGATATTTTGGTTTCAAAATACCACAAAAGTCTTTTTAGCCTACTTTCCCGTTAAAAATAAAAGAGACGAAAAAAGCATTAAAATTGGCTTAATGCATCTAAAAAATGTCGCCAAGTCCAAAAAATATCGCCAAGTCCAAAAAATATCGCCAAGTTCAAAAAATATCGCCAAGTAAAAAAAAGTCAAAAAGAAACAAAAAAATGAAATAAATATCGAGAAATTAAAAATTTGAAAGTAGGGTATTGAGATGGGGAATTTGTGTGTCGGTCGGTCTGTCGGTCGGTCTGTCGGTCGGTCTGTCGGTCTGTCGGTCGGTCTGTCGGTCTGTCTGTCCCCCCCTAATAACTTTTGAATGAACATTCCGATTTGGACAAACTTTTTTTTGTTGGAAAGATCTCGGCGAGTACAGCTCATTCCCATATTTGATTTTTCGATTTGAACAATTTTTGGTTCAAATTTGAGCCGTTCAAACAACCGGTCCCGCGATACTAACTTTTGAATGAACAGTCCGATTTTAACAAACTTTTTTTTGTTCGAAAGGTCTTTTCAAGGATACTTCATTCCCGTATCTACATTTTCGATTTGAACAATTTTTCGTTCAACATTGAACCGTTTAAACAAGCTGTCACCTCTAATAACTTTTGAGTGAACAGTCCAACTTAAACGAGCCCAAAAAATATCGCCAAGTCCAAAAAATATCGCCAAGTCCAAAAAATATCGCCAAGTCCAAAAAATATCGCCAAATCCAAAAAATATCGCCAAGTCCAAAAATATCGCCAAGTCCAAAAAATATCGCCAAGTCCAAAAAATATCGCCAAGTCCAAAAAATATCGCCAAATCCAAAAAATATCGCCAAGCCCAAAAAATATCGCCAAGTCGAAAAAATATCGCCAAGCCCAAAAAATATCGCCAAGTCCAAAAAATATCGCCAAGCCCAAAAAATATCGCCAAGCCCAAAAAATATCGCCAAGCCCAAAAAATATCGCCAAGTCCAAAAAATATCGCCAAGTTAAAAAAAAATATCGCCAAGTCCAAAAAATATCGCCAAGTTAAAAAAATATCGCCAAGCCCAAAAAATATCGCCAAGTCCAAAAAATATCGCCAAGCCCAAAAAATATCGCCAAGTCCAAAAAATATCGCCAAGCCCAAAAAATATTGCCAAGTCCAAAAAATATCGCCAAGCCCAAAAAATATCGCCAAGTCCAAAAAATATCGCCAAGTCCAAAAAATATCGCCAAGCCCAAAAAATATCGCCAAGCCCAAAAAATATCGCCAGGTCCAAAAAATATCGCCAAGTTAAAAAAAAATATCGCCAAGTCCAAAAAATATCGCCAAGTTAAAAAAATAAAAAGGTAAAATGAATATCGAAAAATTAAAAATTTGAAAGTAGGGTATTGAGATGGGGAATTTGTGTGTCGGTCTGTCGGTCGGTCTGTCTGTCCCCCCCTAATAACTTTTGAATGAATATTCCGATTTGGACAAACTTTTTTTTGTTGGAAAGATCTCGGCGAGTACAGCTCATTCCCATATTTGATTTTTCGATTTGAACAATTTTTAGTTCAACTTTGAGCCGTTCAAACAACCTGTCCCGCGATGCTAACTTTTGAGTGAACAGTCCGATTGGAACAAACTTTTTTTTGTTCGTTAGATCTTTTCAAGGATACTTCATTCCTGTATCTACATTTTCGATTTGAACAATTTTTTGTTCAACATTGAACCGTTCAAGCAACCTTTCCCCCCTAATAACTTTTGAATGAACATTCCGATTTGAACAAACTTTTTTTTGCTGGATAGATCTCAGCGATTACAACTCATTCCCATATTTTATTTTTCGAGTTTAACAATTTTGGTTCAACATTGAACCGTTCAAGCAACCTTTTCCCCCTAATAACTTTTGAATGAACATTCAAATTGGAACAAACTTTTTTTTGTTGGAAAGATTTCGGCGAGTACAACTCATTCCCATATTTGATTTTTCGATTTGAACAATTTTTGGTTCAACTTTGAACCGTTCAAACAACCTGTCCCGCGATGCTAACTTTTGAGTGAACAGTCCGATTTCAACAAACTTTTTTTTGTTCGAAAGATCTTATCAAGGATACTTCATTCCCGTATTTACATTTCCGAATTGAACAATTTTTCGTTCAACATTGAACCGCTCAAGCAAGCTGTCACCCCTAATAATTTTTGAGTGTACAGTCCGATTTAAATAAACTTTTTTTTTTGTTCGAAGGATCTCAGTAAGGATACTTCATTACAGTATTTAAATTTTCAATTTGAACATTTTTTCGTTCAACATTGAACCGTTCAAGCAACCTTTCCCCACCTAATAACTTCTGAGTGAACCATCCGAATGGAATAAACTTTTTTTTGTTTGAAAGATCTCGGAGAGGTTCATTCCCTTATTTCGCTTTTTGGTTTGAACCATTTTTCGTTCAATATTGAACCGTTCAGAAAAAAATTTAACATTAGCGCCTACGGGGAATTTAAGTTGAATGTTGATCCTGGAACTTAAAGTCGGATTTCCTTCAAACTAACTTTGTAAAAAAAATGGTTTTGATAAATAATGTTTGTAAAGTACTTTTCTGAATAATCTTCTGTGAGGACTCTGATTCCGACTCCGACTCCACAAACATGGCGGAACTGCAGGCTCAGAAAAAAATGACTGACTGTGCAGACGATTTTTTGTTTATTTATTCATTTGTGTTATTGTATTTATTACTATTATTTTTTTTTGGCAGACGATTTTTTTTGTAACAAAAGTGTTTCATTCACGAGGGCATTTTATTCTTTATTTATATTTAACAACTGGCAACGGTTTAAAAGTGAAAATCGAGACATTTTATCGACGGACGAGTTTTTTTTCCTTTCTTTGATAAAATGTGTTTTGATGTACTTTGTACTTTTAATTTTTTTTTTTTTTTTGAAAACGATTGAGGAATTTTCTGCGGAAGAACTGTAACAGTTACATTCTTTAAAAGGTGCGATAAAACTTCATTTATTCATTTATTTACTTTTTATGTCTCTATTTCATCTGATGAGAGGGGTATATTTTGCTTTTAGAAATCAGCTTTAAGTGCTAAAAAGGTATGTTTGACATAATGTTTAGTCTCAGATGATCAGGAGAATAATGATCAGATGCTAGAATGCCGATGTCGATGTACGGGAAAGTAGGCTCGTTTAGTTCTTGACAGAACTTCTTGTTTTCTTATTTATGTTTTTTTGGTCATGTGAAGCATATAAGAGACTTGTAAATGAGTGCAAGAATCATATTTAAATGGCTGCATGGATTCCAAAATCTTACTGTCAACTAATTGGTGATGTTTGACTGAGAGGAAAAGTTATATTAACATCTTAAAAGACGTGTTTCTTTTACTGAAATAAGTAAGAATATTTTCTCATTCTTTATCCTAAATAAATAATGTGCATGCATTTAAAGTTATGTTGAATGAAAAATATATTCTAAAAAGAGGGAATAATGTATAGTATACTTAAAAAAAATATTTTGCACTTGCTTTAGAGAGGCATCTTATCCATTAACGGGGGGGGGGGGGGATGTAATATTAATGTTGTTAATTTCACATAATCTGGACTCGATAGAGTTGAACTTGATATAAATACTTCTTTTGAACATACTGAATAACGTACAAATTTTATATGCACTTTTTTATGATAACACTTAACGTTTGTGCAAACAAAAAAAAAGGGATTTTTTGACCTTTGACCTTGCATAAAATGTTTAGATTGAGTGGGATCAATAGGAATTTTTGATATTTCGTTTATAATGATGTATTTTAGGTCTGTGCCAATTTTTAGCTCTCTGCGAATTTTTTTGGTTTTTTAATTTATTTTTTATTTATTTTTGCTTATTTTGACCTTCCATAAAATGCTTAGTTCAAATGGGATCGATTCAAATTTTTTATATATCATTTATAATGATGTACTTAAAGTCTGTACCAATTTTTAGCATCGTACATTTTTTTTTCAATTTTTAAAAAAAAATTCAATTTTGACCTTCGACCTTGAATAAAATTTTTAGCTCCACCGGGATTCATCAGGACTTTTGAGATTTCACTTATAATGATGTTCTTAAGGTCTGTACCAATTTTCAGCTCTATGCGAATTTTTCCGAACTCGAATGTCTATTTTGACCGGGCTATTAGGGAGCTTTTCCACTTGACGACACGACAACGACGAAAGTCGGACGGTAATACTACAACGATAAGTACGGTATCGTGTCGTCCATTGCACTGCTTTTCCACTCAAACGATATCGTTTCTCCGAATCGGTCATTTTCCACCGCATTTCATTACAAGACAATAGTGTGCTCTCATGTATATCATTATGTCTCCCCTACTTAACAGACTCTATTGTTACTTTACTCCGCAGAAAAAAAAAAAGAAAAAAACACATAAAGAAACGATATTGAGTTCATGATATTCGCAACTTTATTACATTCATAAGTTTATTTGGAACAAATCTGACTTACCCCCCTCTTGGCGACTTTTTCCTGTTGGCGCCAAAAAATCATCGCCAAGACTTCGATGTACGACAAAAAACATCGTACAACATTCTTAGCGATGCACTTTTGGCACCAACAGAAAAATTCATATTGACATAAAAAATGTAAAACACTATTATAGTGGAAAAGGAAATATCAAAAATCCTCAATTTCAACAAATGAAGAATACAAACGTTTTTCAGATAACAGTGATTTCTCACATGTATACGAAAGTCAGCACAGTAAAAAATCACACTCAATACTATACTGCAAAGTTATTGCAAATATACGCTTCAAAATCAACAAAACAACCCAACAAAAACATCTATGGTTCATAATAAAACAACGTACTACAACTGCATGAAATGCAGCAAATAAGCGCTGCAATAATACTACTGTATAGATACATTTGCAGAAAAATAACACTATTTGTTTTTTAAAGTAGCAAAGATTCCTTATTTCTATAGTAGCATAGTAAATAAAAACTAGCCAACAACAAAATCAATAACTTTTCAAACATATGTCGCACTAAAGGATTTTGTCAATGTAAATTCAAAACAATTTGAAAAGTTCCTCAAATTTCGATATATGAATAGTAAAAACGTCTCCTAAGTACGTCGCAAACAACCATCAATTAATTTTCTATTATGTTTCAAAATTGCTTATAAAATTTTCCATAAAATGACTTTTCATATTTTTCAAAAGTACCAGAGGTGGCTTATTTTAGTTATTCAGTACATAAAATTAAAGCTTTTATAAATAAAAACGCTATAAAAGTATTATTAAACTACAGAAAAGTATTTTTCCATATGTTGCTAAGGAAACAAATAAGTAGCATAAAGTACGGGGTTTCGTTCATTTTGCAAGATTTAAGTAAAAATGAACCTCAATATTTCATCTTTCATGTTATCAATTTTTGAACAAAACAGCCAAATATGAACTCACCTTCGTATTGCTTAGGATGTGCCGATACAACAGATGACAACTGCTAATTACGACACATACTGACACAACACTAAATAGTTCATCTCCCTACTTCCAAAGCACAAAGATTTCACTTCCAACAACACATAACAGCGAAAATGCCGCTAATCGAGCACTCAAAAAATGGCGCACTTTCTAACAGTTGTTAACACCCCTCATTCACTTAACACTTGCAAACACTCATATTTTCTTAGGCTACAACACACAATAGCGAAAATACCACTAATCTAGCACTCAAAAAAATGGCGCGCTTTCTAACATTTGTTAACACCCACCATTCACTTAACACTTGCAAACACTCATATTTTCTTAGGCGCCAATACGGATAGACAACTACTGTAAATAGTTTTGAAATAAAAAAACAGTAATACGTTTTTTCTTTAGATACAAAGCGAAAATAATAAAAAGCAACACGCCTTCCAATAACACATCCCACAACACAAACAAGTTAAAATGACGTAGTTGAAGGGTTTCCAGTATCATAACTCATTCCAAATCATCCAATAACGTCATCATTGTACCATACACAAAAATGTATCGCCGTATGATTGGCGATTTTTTTCAAATATCGCCAAGGGGGGGGGGGGGGTAAGTTAGAGGAGTACCGTTTATTTACTGAGAACGAAACGCATCTGTTAGCGCCGCAGAGTGATGAGTGGCGAATCTAATCGCTAAGCGCGTCAATACTTCCAAATGCTTGTCATAGAAATTTTTAAAATTGTCAACAGTTCGCCATGATATAGTCGCAATGGTCTTCGGTACATTGTAATTTTGCTTTGATTTGTTTTCGTAGTTGTAGCGCTCTTTAGTACTAAGTGGGTATATCCCCATTTCGTTGTTATGAAGATAATTCGTTAATAAATATATTTCGTTGTCAATCGTCTTCGTTGAACACCATCGCACACAGTACATTTCGAATAGATTCGCCATTTATCGCTCTGCAGCGCCAACACTATCAAAATGAAAATGCGAGCTTTTCTGTAGCAAATGCTAAATTTCTCAATGTTAAAATTAGTAGAGCTGGAGGTTGATGCTAAAAGTGGGAAAATAAGATCAAATCTGCTAGAAAAGAGAATTTTTGCTCCAAAAATAAAAAATACGCATAAATGAAATTGCCCGAGAAGGAATTCTAGGATAATACTATGATTTATTACAAGTTGAACGTTTACAAATATAAGTATACATTACTTGTGTAGTAAATTTGGCCAAAGTGATTAGATTGTTGTGAAAACCAATAAAAAAAAAAAAAAAATGCTGATCAGCAAAATATGAACTTTGAAACATGGATATACATATGAATATGGCATTACAAAAATATTATATAACTTTAAAACATGGTTGTCAGTCACGTGGCAAATTCAATAGAGTTCTCTTAAGAATAGTGACAAATATGATTATTAAAGGAAAATACCTTTTTTCCCGTGCCCATCACAAGCATAGAGTGAAGTTAAATTATTCACTGCGGAAAAATCGGTGATCGCTGGGAGGATGGAACTAGATGTAGCATTTCTCTCGGATCCTCAATCAGCTGTATATGCTTCCCGTGCACTTAAAAAATATCTTCTTCGGCCTTTCGGCCCACAAAACACATCTTCGTAGCGATCTCCATTCGATTACTGCTTTTGCTTGTCTTCCTTAGAAAGGTAAATTTATTCTTTATGTCATGCAATTATTTGAAGAGTGGATCATTTCCATGGACCTCCATCCGTAGCTTCCGAATACATACAAGTGACCATCTGCCACAAGCACACCGCTCTTCCCAACTCCATCCATGAGAGAGAGAGAGAGAAAGACCAAGCCAAAAATTGAAACACGCGGTCTCGCCAGTTAACTGATAGGTTGCAGTTATACAGGAGCAACCGCCGCGCAGAGCAAGCAGAGAATAAGTCCTTGCGTAATGAAGAGGAAATCGCTGGAGGTACGAGACTTTCGGAGGATGTACGTAAAGAAAGTGAGAAATGATCGCTAGAGTTCTAGCAAAGATCGTCTGAGCAACAATAATAAAAAAAGACAGCAAATAAAATAAAATTATTTCATTGCTACATTTTTATTTATCGTCTGCCAATTTAAGCTTATATTGTATTAATGCAGAGACGTCAAATTTGAACGTTATTACTATATGTTGCTCTTTTGAAGAAAGTAAACAGATGAAGGAATGTCGACTCGATTTTAAAGGCGAGACGGATGCCATCCGACACGAATGGGACGACAAACGATATCATTTAGTCGGAGACGACACAATCGTCCTTGAATAGGGAAATGGAAAAGTGCGTAGCATATTTTAATGCATTTTACTTGTGCCAATGTCGGGTGACGACAATCGTGTACGTTTTTTCGCTGTCGTGTCGGTAAGTGGAAAAGCGCCGTTAAGAAGGCGTGTGCGCTACGTTAAGAGAGCAGAGACCGGTTGGTGAGTAACTTTGGCAGAGTGCCAATTTGAAAGAGGGCTTACATGACGTGTAAACTCCAAAAATAAAACTGACAGTAATTTGTCATTTGTTCAGTATTTTTTTCATGGTCATTCTATTGCTTCACCTACCTTTACAATTTCTATAAAATTGTATATCGTGGTGGAATGTTTACAAGAAAACGATTGAAACCATTGAATCATCACATCTCCTATAATGAAATAATATGTAATGTTTAATGAAAAAAAAATAATGTTAGTACTAGTTTTTAAAAACTGCTTTTGACTAGTAGAAACATACCCCCAAAAAATAATAAACAGAAAAACTAACAATGCTCTTTAAAACAACATTTTACAACAATACTGTTAAAATTATTTTCTTTTTCCTAATGAGTACATATTAAAATTAAACAGCTATTTTTGAGGATATCTCGTTTCAGTGAAAACCATCAATTTAGTAGTCAAAACTTTCTTTTGTGTGTTGGTCTCATTTGAAATCCTTTATCTAGCCCAAACAGAAATGTTGCATACATTTTCTGGATTAAACAAAGCTTACAAAAGAAGAAACGATGGAAACGTTCTATAAAAAAAGCCAAAACTCTCAGCAACGTGGTTGAAAATGCATTATGCATGAAAAGCCATTTAAAATAAATGGCTCAGAAAAAAGCGCTTTTATTTCTCACATTTAGGCTTACCAAAAACGCAGTTCTATCAAACTCTTGAATTCTCAAATTTCACATTTACTTTGTGCCTTCTGTAGTTTTTACCACGCAGAGAAAAAGGGAATTCGACATTAACTCTTTTTAAATCTATTGCATGAAAATGTAGAAACGTATTCCGAAATTGAAATAGAAAGGCACACAATAGACATGGATTTTTTCCTAACAATAGGCCTTTGAATGATAATCTTGTATTTAAGTTCAATAGTTTCGTTATTTTCCTTTTAACCATCCTATACATTTTACTACTTGATTTTTTAACGAGTGCAATTCAATATTAATATTTTGCGTTATTCTACTTAAGAACAAAGTTTCACATATGACAAGAGCACATATATTTATTGTTAAGATAACTCGATCTACTTTTTTTTAATTGATATTTCTTAAATTAATATTCTTTATCAGCAACATATTTGTTTAATTTTAATTGCAAAATAATACTGTAATTGCTTTTCGTCATATGCCTTGTTTAGCTTACTAGTTTTGACAAGACCTTTGAAGTTTGGAAGTTGCATAACATTACGGAAAAAATACTGCCTTAATCATCACAGAAGAACGATATACTGTATTTCAAATCATTATTTGACGCATCATTAGGACTAACTGATTTTTTTACTATCTCATATCAAGAACTGGAAGTCCATAATTGCTTTACATGATACTGGTGGAACTTAATCAAAAGTAGACCTTTAGTTTTTAGATAATTTTACAAAAGCTTGTTTGTTGCTTACATAATTTTTTCCAAGTTGTTTTTGTAAAATAATGATATTAGAATTGTCGAAATGGTTTCCTTACATGCAGTTTTAGGTGAAACTTCGGTGATAATTGCCATGCGTTCATAATAAGTAAAACATTGCGGTTCAGATGTTGTCTGAAGTTTTCAATAATATCAAATTTATAGTCGTGATAGCGAAATATGTATAATAGTAATACCACTTCTAGAGTACTGTCATCCTATTGAATTTTAGCCTATACAAGAAGGGAGCAAAGTGAGATAACTCACCTGCTTCAAAATGAAATAGATAAATACTTTTGTGCTTAAAAAAACAGCTTGTAGTACAACGTTGAAAAGCCCGAAAGCGTAGGAATACTGCAGACACGTGTTTTGGCGTTACAAGAAACGTCGTTTCTATTGCAAGAAATGTGAGTTTCGGATTCACAGACCGACCAAAGCAACGAGAACAGAAACGAACAGCTTAATACTTTTAAAATATAGTTTAAAGAAACTAAAAACTACTCTTTTAAAGGTAATCAAAATATTTCATGACACTCTGAGTTTCCTCCTATTTTCAAAACTATTGTATATCCGCTAATTTTATGCACTTACTAGCTACTTGGCCCGGCTATGCACGGGATCCATTTTGAGGAAAAATGTCATGTCAAGTGACGCGTGTGTCTAAAAGTTCCGAAGTCAACAGTTTGGTAGAACGCAGTACGAAAAATTAATCAATCGCTAAAAAATTTTTAATTTCGTCCGTTACAGGAAAAGCCCAAAGCAAAAGCAAGATTTTTTTTTTTGTTTTTGTTCAAGAAAAAGATGACAACACCTTTTCTCATTAATAATTTATTTCACCCTATTTAATTTCTTTCACGCTCGTACAGACGATTTTTATAAATCCAATTTAAAATGGATATTTGCAAATTTTCAAATGCCTGTATCTTTCTTCAGGGTGGAGATATCGATTAGTGGTTTTGAAGACCCCCGGGAGTAAACTTCTCTAACAGATATTTTTTGCGAAAAATTCGAACGGATCGGTACTTTTTCCCGCTCAAAAACCACCCTATGATCCTTCCCGTGTGCCCAAGTATCTCCCTGCCAAATTTTGTCCAGATCCAACGTAAACTGTGGATTTGTATAAGGAACACACACACACACACTAGGGGAGAGTTGCCCAAAACGGGATAGGCGGGCAGAACGAGATAATGAGCCTCGGAGCTAGACTGGTACTACTATCTCGCGGGAGACAAGCTAAACTAGTTCTTGACCGCAATGACAGCATTCTCAGTTGATATCTCAACGCTAGCCAATTATTTCGCAAAGAAATATTTTTTCAAAGTTTTCAATTGAGATTTTTATTTACTTTTTACTTTTTTAGACTGCAGAACAACTATCCTTGTGCCTCTCCGTCCTTCGGAATAATTTTAGTTAGTACTGTGTTTTGTTCATAACTCTTTTAGCAACAATGTCATGTACTTAAATATTGCTAGTGAGTGACGGTTCAAGGGACAACACTTCATGTTGTCAAAAGCATCATAGTCGGGAAAAACGCGACACTTTTGGGGTGCCCAAAACGGGATACAATTTTGGTATGTCCCGTTTTACCCCACCACTTCCATTAATGTTTTGGCAATGTATTTAAGCAGCACGAAGCGAGCAAGCAGCTCGCAAGTGGATGTTTAACCATCCTGGCAGAGGGATTACTATCTACGAAGTAGGAAAGATGCTTAATGCAGCATTTCAAAGAGCATCTTGTCCAAAATGCCGTGAATTTGTTCCAGAAAACAAGCATTTTTCCATATAACACTATCGTCCTCTACTGTCATTTTCTATATCACCCAAAGAAATTCTACTTCCACCACGAGTGACTGGACTAAGACCTCAAAATACATAGGGAAAACGGGAATTTTAACAGGATGTCCATATAAACTTCAGTTCGAAGAAGAAGAACGTGAAAAAAAAAGAACAAGAAAGAACTCAAAAGCTGAAAAAAAGGGCTGCCAAAACAAGTCTCTTGAATGTTCCGATGACAAAAGAAACGAGGCGTTAAGGAAAACCAAATGAGATGCAAAACAGGCAGATAAAGTTAAAAAATGTTACTCTGAACCTGGGAAAAAAACCCCACAATCATCATTTGCAAAAATTGAAGAAAATAGACCAAACATAGGAAAACCTAAAAAAAATCGTCAGTGAGCCAAAGTTGGACATCGTCGTCTTCAGAAGATGAAGCTGAAAAATAAAGCATGTATTTTCTGCAACGCTCTGTATCTTGAATCGAAATCTGTAGAATGAAGCTGGATACAATGCTCGAGCTGCTAGGGAACACGAAGCCTGTTCCAAAGCAGAAGAAGAAGCCGACACATTTTTATACGATTTCTGTGTTATGTAACTTTAAAAGTTTGCAATTACGTAGCCTATTTTTGTTCCAAAAACTAAATCAAAAGTAAAATCAGCAAAAACGTAATAACATACGAATCCCTATCCCGTTTTACCCACCTTCGGTTGGGTAAAACGGGATTGTATAAGACTTTTTAAAACCAGTAATTTTCACATAAATAATATTGAACTAATGTTACAAAAGTATTTTTAGTAGTTAAGCAAAAAGCTTGAATTTTATTTTTTATCCAGAGTTATATACAATACACATACATACATACAAACAAACCCACATGTGAAACTAGCAAAAACGTATTAAAAAGCAAACAAAGCGAGTTAACCAATACATTTACCAATGCGTTTTTGCTTTGAAAAAGGCATTTCTCGTAACTTCGGAACACATGCCTGCAGTGTTTCTACGCATTTGTACTTTTCAACGATTTTGAATGCGCATTTACTTTTGACAATGTTCATACAAGTTCTGGAGAAAAAATCCCCCTTTGAGATTATGCTAAGTTCCTTGTCAACAGTTGCTTGAATGTCTGAGATGCTTAAAAATAGGTGGCAATTAAGGGTTATTTCAATCGTGGAAAGAGAAAAAAGTCAGCGGGCGCATGATCGGAAGACTTTGCCATGTAAAACCTTTAAAACATTTTTGTCAGATTTTTTTTGAAGAACTGCATCAAGGCTGTCCTAATATACAGCAAATAGTTAAAATTTGTGTTAAAAAATCAGCACAATGTCCTTGTAATTGTACTGGTCTAAAATTAATAAAAACTCACGGTTATTGCTTGAATAGTTAAGTAGGAAAATAATTTATTATTTTTCATTCCGTAACTTTCGCTTACCTTTATTCAGTTCTAGCCGTTGAACTAAGTTAGATTTTTTGGAATTTCCGAAATGTGCTTGTTGGAATGGAAAAATCCTTTCATAGTCAAGATATTTTGTCCCTTGAGACATAACTTATGCTCATTTTAAACGTTGTCAGCGGTTTATATTTTTATTTTCTTCCAGATACGTTGAAAGTTAAAAAACCCACTTCTTACTGCATTTGAAACATGGCAAAAGAAATCGACCACTGGGAGTTATGTTGGAAGTTTATCTCTTTAATTTTCTGCAAAAAGTTTCTCCCTTGACTACTATAATATTGCTAAAAAAATTCTGAACTTGTCTCTCTTTAAATGTAAGAAATATTCTGAATTCGGTACAATTACTTTTTTGTCACTATTAGACTAGTGAATGAAATATATAAACATGAAGTATTAAAAATTTGCTCAGAAATAATATTTAATATTGGATGACCGATTTCTTTAATAAGACGTTGCTTTTATACATTTTTCTTTGTAACTGCTTCAGTTTTATCTTACTTGTTTCGTAGTTTGTTATTTTTCACTGCTATGAGTGAATAAAAACAAAATGCATTTTAAGATTTTAAAAAATAAGGATGTCAACACTTAGTTTTAGCATATAAAGTAATGAAAAAATGAAATATAGGAGTACACTTAATTTTATTAGATGGTAAAATATATTAAAGTACGTAATCAAGAAATGCTAAGTTATGGTATATCCAAAGATAGTTCTTTAACATTTTAAAAAATTTTAAGTGACGTAAGCCATCGAAACTTGTTTTGCCAATTCTTGTTTGGAAAATATTGAAATTATTTTTATCAACATGCATATATATATATATATATATATATATATATATATACAGGGTGTCCACTCCAATCGTGGACCAATAGCTAATTTCTAAACCGTTAGAGATAAGCATATAGTTTATTTAGGAAAAAATCTCCAAATTACGAAAGGAATTTTGGGTCCATTCAATGTTTTTCAAAAAATCAAATTTTGAAAGAGTTACGAAATTTAAATTTTTATACAGCCCCCTAGTCCTATCAATCATATTTAGTAAAACATTCTTGATACTGTAACGTTTAAAACTAAAAAAAAATCACTGCTCTACGACAAAAATTGACCGAGTTATGACGTTTTGAAAAATCAAGATTTTGAAGGATTTCGCATACGGTCCCTTAAGCGATTTCTCGATGACGTCATGAAATAATGCAAAATCTTGATTTTTCAAAACGTCATAACTCGGTCAATTTTTGTGGTGGAAGAGTGATTTTTTTTTAGTTTTAAACGTTACAGTGTCAAGAATGTTTTACTAAATATGATTGATAGGACTGGGGGGCTGTATAAAAATTTAAATTTCGTAACTCTTTCAAAATTTGATTTTTTGAAAAACATTGAATAGACCCAAAATTCCTTTCATAATTTGGAGATTTTTTCCAAAATAAACTATATGCTTATCTCTAACGGTTTAGAAATTAGCTATTGGTCCACGATTGGAGTGGACACCCTGTATATATATATATATATATATATATATATATATATATATATATATATATATATATATATATATATATATATATATATATATATATATATATATATATATATATATATATATATATATATATATATATATATATATATATCAAAAAACTTACAAGATAAGACAGTAATCATATTTATCAAAGAGCAAGAAACATTTCGAGAGAGATAACTATAAATTACATACATGTAAATAGTTTATTTTCCAAATCAGAAAAATATTCCAAGCCAATTTTAGAGGAAATAAAGTTACTTTTTAAGAAGGGATGCAGGAGACCATTGACGAACATTTTTGAAGGAATGAAATAGAAGATGACAGCGAAAGAAGATATACTTTATAATTTGATTAACATTAGACACAAAAAAGGAGTTATTTGTTTAACGTTAACCGATTTTGATTGCCTTTTTAAAATTGATTTGATTGAGAATGTTCTAATGCGAGCAATGCATTAATTTTTGAACTTTTATTTAATAGATGTTTTGAAAATTGGAGCGTCAAGCATTTTGTTGAAAAAAAAAATCAAAATTGCAATTGTTATTTTCTTCTATGTTTAATATACAGAAGAAAGATTGGTTTCGAGAAAAATATCAAATTTCGAATTTTGTCTCGCTAAGACGTTTTAGGGAGTGCTGGGTCTATTTTGACAATGCTTGAAAAATGTCTGTCTGTGTGTGACATGCTTTTTTGGCCGCTTTAAAGATAATACTGCATGAAATTGAACAAATGAAATTGAACATTTGGTATTGATACACATATCTGCCCCCATAAGAGATATATTTTACTCCAATACATCTGAAGGGGTGGGGCAATCAAACTTTTCTTCGTTTTGGCTGACTGCTTCATCTTAGGAAGTAACTGGTTGAATCAAAAATTGGTCCAAAGGTAGACCCTATAAGTTGCAGATGTTGATTCAATTTGAGTGTCAATATCTCAAAGGGGTGTTGAGCAATCGAAAGTTGTTATCGTTACTTGTGCTTTATGATCAATATCTCGAAAAGAAATGACCGGAATTAAATAAAAATTGTTTACCAGGAAGACCTTAGAGGGTAAAGAACTGATTCAATTTTGGCGCTAGAAGTTTAAACGAGGGTGGTGCAATCGAACGTTATTTCTTATCATTGCAGCTGCTGTATTTCAAGAAGTATTGCTGGGATTTCAATGAAATTTGGAATAACTGAACCGCCATATAAACAAGCCCTGATTCCCGGAAGCTTCCGCCCCACCCCCTCTGAAAATTTCCAGAAAATGGTTCGGCCACCTAGATCACCTGACAAGAATTTCATTAATGACTTATGGGACAATTGAGATATCAGTTCGTGGAAAAAGTCATTCAACTAAAAAAATGTTGAATTATGGACATCTATAGCTTCAGCTATGCTGAATCAGCATGGTTCAATACTTCTGTAGGATATTTTCGAAAGCATTTTGATTATCAACCACGTTGTGTTACTACATTTCTTCAAGCAAAAATAATTCCGACATCGTATTAAAAGTTTTCCCACTACTATTGTCACCTCAGTGTATGAGCAATACATTAAGTTTGCGCATAATTGAAGGGTTTGGAGGATGAAGGAGCTAAGTTACATTTGAAAAAAAGAACACTCTGTACAATGATAAGTAATGGATAATTGTACGCAAAAAAAAAAACTTGGTAGGGGAAGACCGCTTATATTGGACCACTGCTTAAATTGGACCTCGGGCTTAAAATCTAGTACAGTGATCTATGCTACACTTTAACGGTAGAAATATGAAGTTTAGGAATAAAATGTATGTGTATGAAATTTCACCAGTCTTAGAACTGCGTAGCATGAGTTACGGCATGATTTATACTGAAAACGTGTAAAATCTTATTTTGCGGACTTATACCTAGTAAGATAGTACTAAAACTTGTAAGCTGAGGTAAATTGCTGTTATAGCATGATAATCTGTGTTTAATAAGGATTACATCTATGTATTTACATGGGAGATTGTGATAATTTTTGACAGAGAAATAAGCTGAAGAATAAAAAATGGCATGTTTTCCTTTATTGAACCGAAAAAGTTTCCTATATTGGACCGGTGGTTCAATTTAAGAAGATAATTTTAAGCAAGACTTTTTATTAATTGTAACATAAAATAAGTGACTCATCTGATTTAATAACGTAGTTAAGATTATTTTAAGCCGACTTTAATACCCATTCACGATATTCATTTTTTTATCAAGCACATTTTCTAGAAGCTGCAATTCAAAAAAATATATGTTGTTTTTTTTCTTTTTCTATTCAGTTGCAGTTTCAGGTTGTTAAACGTAGTTATTAATTTAAATAAAAATTTTCTTGGTTTGCAGAGAAAAAAAAATATGAAATTCTTCGATTTGTTTAAAAAGATTTTAAAAAGAAACAATTTATATGCTACTAAAATGTTCAATGTAAATGAAGTCGGTCTTTTAACTGTCCAAAAGCCCCAAAATATATTGACGTATAAAGGTAAACACCAGTTTGGAGCAGTAATGCGTGGTGAGCCTGTTATAAGCACACTGGCTATTTGTTGCATGAGTGCAACAGAATTGCTAGTCCCCCTCCCTCCCCATGCTTATTTTCAAAAGATTACGTTCCATGTATGAGCTTATCGTAAAAGCACCCCCTGGTGAGCAATATGCTTGTTCAAAAAAGGTTGGATCACAAACGATAATTCTGTAGCTCAGAACCAGACTAACGTAAGTCCATTTTCGTCATTTTTCAGTAGAGGGGAAAAGCGATGTATTCGACAATCGTTTTTTCCCTCTACCGAAAAATGACGAAAATGGACTTACGTTAGTCTGGTTCTGAGGTACAGAATTCACACAATCGATAGAACATTCCATCAAAACCGTTAAGCCAAGCAATTTAAAAAGAATGTTCTATTAATAGATAGGCACAGTACTTACATAAAGAACATAGGTGCAATAAACTTGGCTAGCGAGAGCGGTATAATAAAGCTTTCTCTTTAAGCACACCATGCACGTATATAAGGTCTTTATTCAGTCTCTATCTACATATTTTAATCGAGCATGTGATGCATGGATGCAAGAACATCTAATGAGATCCATTATCGCAATATCGCGTAGAAGAACTGTTTTTTAACTCTTATGGGCAAACCACAATCAAGGCCATGGCAAATGTTATGAGTTGAATCCTAAGAACCGGAGTTTGGCCTGTTAATTGACATGTGTTTAATGGCATTGACTTGACTGGAGCAGAGTTCAAGGTAAGTAGTCCAGATAAAACTACTCAAAGTGAATAGGCTACATGTTCGGTGTAAGTTGTACTGTTGTACACCATGTTCAAAAACTAGCTTAGACTTAAATTAGTACAAGCTCTGCCGAATCAGCGGATAGTTCTCCTCAAAACATGATTGTCAACTCCAACTATGATTTTGTAAAGCCCCGGCTCACATATCACCTTAGCTAAAAATTAGAAAGAACAAAAAGGAAGGCTATCTCAGCAATCATTCTAACGCAGCATGAAAGAAGCATAGAACATAAAAAGTCACGCAAGAAGAAGCAAGAAACTGCACAAAACAACTGTTATTGCAGTATTTGCCATAGAGATAAAGTGTAAAACATGATTAAGTACATGAAATGCCATCGGTGATTTTATCAACACTACCTAAGTGAGACCGAAGCAAAGGAAATTCTATTACAAATCCTGGAAAAATGATGTATAGTTCAAATACAAATTATTCCATGATTTCCTGGCTCAGTCCAATTTAGGAAGCGCATGGTTCAATATAGGCGCATATATTCCTAAATTGGACTTTTGCAACATTTTGTAAGATAATTTTTTAAAAAATAATTTCCATATTTTTAGAAAATATAAGCTCCTAGGGCGTTTCCTGATTAAATTTAGCTTACAATGCACTATTTTGTATTTTTGTTTTGCTTCACGTTGAGCGACACAGGCCTCCTGTTCTTAGGGGGTCCAATATAGGCGGTCTTCCCCTACATCAAACAGTAGATGTCAATTGACCAATTTCATACGCATACTAATGGCAAAACATGAAAGCAAGAAAGCTGCAACAATAAAACTTTGAACCTTAACTCCTCACAATGTGGCTTTTTCGTCGCATCATAACCCCCTTCATCTCCCAAGCCCTTCAATTTAGTAAATGATATTTGGATAATTATTGGCCATTTTTTTCTTACTGAACTCATCTTCTTTTTAGACTTCATATTTCACCCCGCTATTATGCTTTATGATCTATTTCTCTAAAAAGTAGTAAGAATTTTCCTTCTAATATGTTATGCAGTAGAAATATTTTATACGCATTTAGAGAGAAAGTTCGTTCAACGTTTTGTATAATCTATGTACAATGACATGTTTGATTTGGTTCTACTTATTTTCTGTTTTACCGAAGTTTTTAAGTACCAAAACAGAGACAAAATATGTTTCTGACCAACACATCTTATTAAAAAAAATAGCTCAATTTAATAAGTATCGCCTGCCTTCATTCAATCATCTTTCATGACAAAGAAAGTAGTAAGAAACGTAAGGCAACCTTTCATTTCAATTTTGAACTCTGGGCATAAAATGAAATTTTAAAGAGATTTTTATGAATGTCACTACATTTAACTAAACATGACGTAAAAAGCCGACACAATCGATTTTTATCCTCCAAGAGAAAAAGTCGGACAAAACATAAAACCATAAATCAATAAGATAAACCTTTATTTGAAAGAAAAGTTAGGATTAAAAGAGAAATAAAACTAATCTCCAAAAATTAATTAAATGTAGAATTTCTAATTTTCCGAAATAAATTTGAAAAGAAATATTGGAATTTTTTTGAACTTATTATAAAGGTAGCAGAGCCAACTTATTATAAAGGTAGCAGAGCCAATATTTTGAAAAGTACCAATTTGAAGTTGGAGTTTTCTGATTAAAAATTTTTTTTGTAGGAAAAAATTAATATTGGATTCTAAGTCTAAATTTGATCTAAATGCAAGGAAATAAAAGGGGGGAGGTCAAGGAAGTTATTTACCCCCTCCTTAGATTACTCACTTTTAAGCCATTACAGATATGATGAGTGTTACAGATCTTATGTTAATATGAGCTACATATCTGAGTTTATGCTTGCAGTCTTCACTAACATCTCTAAAAATGATATCATTTCCTTGCATTTTTAACATAGAATTAAAATAATTATAATATATATATATATTAGCTAAAAAATCAAATTTTATTATAAAAAAAGAATTTCTTGGAAATAAAAATGAGCGATGAGGTTTTTAGATAAAATAAATTATGAGATTACCAAATCCAAGCTAATAAAACATTTGTTTTGTTTTGAAACAACACACCACTCAACTTTTTCAACACACAACTCTGCTGCTTGCTTTTCTTTAATGAGTTGCAGGAAATTGAATTTTTTGATTAGAAATTCAAATTTAGCATGCTAGCAAAATTCAAGTTTTTAGTCTAAAAACGGCCATTTTCTTTCATATAGTTTATATATATTTCATATTATTTTCTTTTCATATTTCACTCTTGAATATTATATAGAGTACTAGAGATAAGCCTTTAAGCATAAATATTGATAAAATTTAACGCATTTAAATATGAGTATTTTCCAACAAAAATTACGATTAACAATGAATTATCAATTTAAGGCTAACCTATTTTATTTTATCATGAAATAAGTTAAAAACAATTATAGTTCATGTTCTACATACGTTGGAACATTGGCACAAATTTTGTACGATGCAGAAAAAATAGAGGTTCCAACAGATATTTAATTCTAATTTATTCGAGCATTTTTTTGGTCCTTCTACTAGAGTAATTATGCAAAAGACAGATTGATGCAATTTTTAAATGCCCATGTAGATAGAATTCATTCAAATAATTTTTAGAGCTATATTGTATTAATAAGCACTAGGGTGTATCACGAAAAACTTTTTTTGGAAATTCAAAATTTCAAGTTGATAAAAAGTTGTCACTATATTCACATAGTTACCAAAAAATTTATTTCGAAATTGAAAAATATTTAGATATGCCGGGATTAGCTTGAAGTTTCAAGTCTTTTTGTCAAAACGATGATTTTTTGAAAAAATGCATAAATTATGTGTAAAGCAAAAATAATTATTTCAGTACAAAAATGGACTATTTAAAATGCAATCTATCAATAAAAAATGTATTAGAGCTGAAATTTAACTTTTAGGTCTCCAGGAATCGTTATGAAACATCACACATTTTTACCAGTTCGTCGTATTTTTAAAATATTTGCCCATCCTACAGAATAATTTCTAGTATTGCATGAAAAACACGAGCATTGCAGTACAGCGCTTTGAAATAGCGAGATTACTACTGTAAAAATACTGCAGTACAGTATTACAGTCTGAGTTCACGGTCGTATAGCTTCCCCGTGACTTTAGAGAAAGATGCCTTGTAAGTAAGAGCGTCGTGCGATTATACTTCCTCCCTCTCATAACTATTCAGTTTGCCTGGCTTAGTTTTGATTTGTTAGTCTGTTTTTCTGCAGTTCTGGTTTTTGATGGTTTGGTTTGTTAGGTGTTGATTTTTTGATTCATTGTCGTGAGCAGAAACACTCATTCTAAATCTACAATAACCGCTACGGACGTTCCAATAGTCGGCCATTTTCAAGTTTTAAGTGATTCTAGTTTCAGTGTTAGTGACAGTGATTCCATTCAACAGGATTCAAGTGATAGATCAAGTGTTTTAACTAGTAAAAATATTTCATCAAAGGATAAAAAAAAATTTTTAGTATTTCATGAGTAAAACAATTCCTACTCTTAGATTTGCCATCGTTTTCTAGAGCATGTGATCGCAGAGGCATTTCCAACAGAGCAACAGCACATTTAGCAAGTGCTCCTTTCAATCTTTAAATGTTGTGACATCAAAAAATCAGAAAACTGTAGTTGATAAATCGAAGGTTTTCCATGAGGGTGAATTGACGTCTAAGTATTAGTTCAACTCTCACCTAGTATTGATGATGCATGTCCTTCCCTGAACCACTGTCTTTGAATTCAGTTCTTTCACCAAAGATTTGACCACTCGCATTGGAATAACCTCTTTTTTCTGATTGATGACATCCTACACATTACAACTGGTTTCTTACCCTTTCGAAATACCGTAGCACAACAATTTTAGTAGGTAAAGCACTGCTAGCACTTACAGCTAGAAGTTGGCCTGCTACTAGAACGTCCGTAGAGTTTACTGTAGATTGAGAATGGGTGTTTCTACTCATGGCAATGAATCAACACTTAATATACCAATACCATCACAAACCAGAACTGCAGAAAAACAGACTAACCAAGAAATCAAAACGGAGGCGAACAAACTGAATAGTGATGAGAGGGAGGAAGCAGAATCGCACGACGCTCTTACTTAAAGACATCTTTCTCCTAAGTCATCGGGAAGCTATACGACCGTAAACTCAGACTGTAACACTGTACAGCAGTAATTGTGTAGTAGTAATCATGCTATTTCAAAGCTCTGTACTGCAATGTTTATGCTTTTCATGCAATATAAGAAATTATTTTGTAGGATGGGCAAATATTCTAAAAATCCGACGAACTGGCAAAAATGTGAGATTTTTCATAACGATTCCTGAAGACCTAAAAGTTAAATTTTAGCTCTAATACATTTTTTATTGATAGATTGCACCTTAAGTAGTCCATTTTTGCACTTAAATAATTATTTTTGCTTTACACATAATGTATGCATTTTTTCCAAAAAATCAAGGTTTTGACTAAAAGACTTGAAACTTCAAACTAATCCCGCCACATCTAAATATTTTTCAATGTCAAAATAAAATTTTTTGGTAACTGTGTGAATATAGTGACAACTTTGTATCAACTTGAAATTTTGAATTTCATAAAAAACCCCTAATAAGTACCCGGACAAGACCGGGTATGAAGATAGTTTCAAATATAGCTGAATAGCAGTTACTTGCAACAAGAAAAGCATTTGACTGTGCAACCTTAAAGGTACAATTGACGCAAGAAATAAATTAGCACCTGCTCCCTTTGCTTCTATAAGAATAATACACCAATGTTAAGAAAAATTCTTACCAAAGAACTTTTATACACACATTACGGGTATACAAATCCTTACAGTGCTTGATATTTAAAAATAAAATGGAATATTTTTGTTTACGAAAACAACATTTCTAAAGACTAATAACAAATAGGAAAGAGGATGCTCCCCGCTATGCTTTAACTATATTTTACTTTTAGTTCCACTAAATTGAATTTTGTCCAGGTGAAGCATTACTTATTTTTTAAATTGTTTGTTTGTTGCGTTTCATATAAAAACGTGTAAGAAGAACTACCATCTTGTATTTATTTTTTTTAATTGAAAAAAAGTTAGTTTCTAGAGAACATTTTTGATAGTTAATTAAAAAGGTCGGCATTTTTTTCTCAGAAGTTTTCTTCAGAAAGAACTTTTCTTACAAAAACTATGTTAAGACTAAATACAATGTTGCGTGACTTTTTTCCCGTAAAAACTTTGAAAAAAGGCGAAAACGCAATATCGCAATCTGAAAGAATAACTTATCAAATTATTTTTCATTTCCTCGAACGAATGAAATACATTTTGTAAAATACTTAGAATCCCAATTTAAAATTCTTTTGCCGAGGTATTGGGAAAAACAACTCAACTCGAAAGAAAGAATTGAGGATTTGTCAGAATTGACATTATGTCAAAATTATGAACAACTAGTATTTATAATTCATATTGTGATCTTTAATCCTCTGATTTCATGTATGCAAGTAATAATATGTTAAAATGACGGTATGTGTGAATTTTGAATGCAAAGTTATTTATGCAATGAATAACCACTTTTAACTATCCTAACCTCTTTTAGTTTTAAATTCCATTTGAACTACAGTGAAACACCGTTTATACGTTTCTCTTTCATGTGTTTTAATCATTTATGCGCTTTCACAATCGGTTTCGGCAGAGTCCAGTATATTTCAACGTATACCTATTCTGCATTTTTTTAATTTTTACGTTTTTTATACAGTTCCTTTCAAAATGTTTAAACGGTGTAGCACATATGATGGTGCTGAGGGGAGAATAAGTGACCTTACATGAGTGTTGAAAGGAGGGTGTGAAGCATAGAAGGTAGAGAACTCTTTGGGAAAATATTAGATGCAGACCACAGGTGATGTTCACACGTGTGGTCTGTAAGGTTAAGTTGTTATAAATATCCTTCTTTACGGAAATTGAATCGAAATTCATACTCCACCAGTGGTACAACCAGCCGGGGGGAGGGGGATGTAATTCCACTCTGAAACTCAAAAAATTTAGTTTTGTGAAAATAGAAAATTACTAAAATTAACCATTTCCCACTCTGAGTTTTAACCTGGCTATGCCACTGCACAGTATTTAAAATTTATAATGCTTTATTTGTTTTTTTTTTTTTCATAAAAAGAAACACTTATAGATATCCCACAGTCCACAGCTAACAACACATTCCTCGCCATCAACTAGAGGCATTTAAATTGTATTGATGAGTTTTAAAACTTATGTCCCATGCTCTCCAAATTAGTTGCGCTCATGCCTAGAAATCATCTTCCTAGAAACATTTTTGTTCAACATTATTGGAATTGTGCTTAGATGAAGTTCATTTATATTAGAAGAAAAACAATTATTGTTTAGAGCTATACTCCATCTAATTTGCTACTGTGGTAAACTTAAAGTAAAACAAAAGTTATCCGTCAAATACTTTTAAAATTCAAAACTCGCAAAAGGAACCTAATAAAAGAATCATTAAGATTTCCCATTTTGAGAAACACTGGGCACATTATATTTTCTCGTGGATACTCCAAATGTATTATTTTTCGACAGAAGTATTGCTAACGTTTTTACATATGTAAGCCGGAAGAAAGGAAGTTGCGAATACTGTGTAAATCCATATTCTTCAGCTCAGGTGGCGGCAGACAAAACATTTTGAAATTCAATATTCTATCCTGGTTTCATTTTCGTAAAGTAATTTAAATTAGAATAAAAATAAAATTCCTGGAAGGAGTTCTTTTTCTCAACATATATGTGGGATTTGAATGTAGTTGTAAACCGACTCCTGGCCAATATTTGAATAAATCATTAACAAAGGATTTCTAAATTTTGCCATTTTTTCCCATCGAATCCTGTTTTTTCTTTGAAATAGGGGAATTGTGATGTAATTTATATGCAAACTTCTAACTCTATCGAAACAATGGCATTTTTAGTTTCTTATTTTGAATATTCGTCTTGTGCTAGACCAACTTGATAATAACATTCAAATATTGTAAGGATAATTATAGTTTAATAGGCTACTTTTCGTCAAAAAGCAAATCTATGACTTCAATAATTTTTATAATTCTTCTCCTTAACGTATTCAAGTCTTATTTTCCTTAAAATGGAAATAAAATAAAAATGACAAACTTTTATAGCTGCATTGCAGAAAAATAAATGTTGTTTTTACAGTATAAGACATTTAATTTTATTGTAATTTTAAAGCAATGAACTGTAAAATGACTAGCTTTTACAGTAATAAACTGCAAAATTGTTAGTTTTGCAGAAATAAACTGTAAAATTGTTAGTCTTACAGTTTATTACTGTGCTTTTACAGTTTTAAACTGGAACCTCTGCTTTTAGTATTATACTGTAAAAACAACATTTTTTTTTTCAGTTTACAGAAAAATCATTACGTAGAATATATACTAAAGTTTTTGCTTCTAAAATTTTTTAGTGCTCTATTGTTGTGTAAATGAGGCAGGCTTAACTTATTCATAAATATGATATTTTTAGGGTTTTAACGTGATTATCAATGTTTAAATTATTAATTTTAATCTTAACAATATAAAGCGATACATATATCACATTTATTTTTGAAGTTACTAGGTTAGGTTTAAGTCTGATATTGCACATATTTTTCTACTTTCTTTACCTTTTTTACGCTTTCGGATTTTTTTAAAAGAAATAAAATACATTCATGTTTTTGGACATGACATACTATAAATGATTCGTTAAAACTGCATTCACTGAAATAACTGTTTTAAACAAAAGAAAAACTCACTATGACAAAGTCGTTTTTTCGTTAGTTTGGATTTTGAATGCATATTTTGAAGTTTATAAACAGTTCAGAAAACCCAGAAAATCATATAATTGTGACTAAACCTCTTAATTAGCATTATACTTAAATTATTTTTCCGCCGGGTGAGTTGCAATACAATTGGAGTTTTAGCTGTGTCAAAATATTAAAAAAAAATGACCAAATATTTTGACTGAAATCAGTGAATTTTACAAAAATACATTAGAAGTAAATTATAAAAATGCAGTCTTGTGTATAATTTCGCAGCTGATTTCTTGATCTTCTTGTGCAAACTGAAGGTCATTAGATGTAAGCTTATTTCAAGTTGAAACATCAAGTATTATATATATGTAGGTGCTTTAAAAGTATAATGCATCCAACTTATGTTTTAAAATGTGGTTTGCTGAGCAAGCTGGTTTTAAACACATGATTTATATTTTTTTTAACTTGATTCATTAGAGTTAAAATACTATGTTTAGATTAAGCAGGAATAAATTAATATATTTTAATAGTGTAAAATTCAAATATATATAATAAAATCTTCCATACCGATTTGTATACTTTAAATAATCTACTCTATAAACCACAAAATAGTCTAACGTATTATTTAACTTAAGGATATTACATGTTTGGTTGTTTTATTAGTATAAAATGTATTGCATCGTATTAGTCGGTGCATAATTGACGTTTGTATTTTTTCACTTATCTGTAAGCCTCAGCTTCCTTGACAAAATGCTGGAAAATAGAAATAACAACAATAATGCCTATTTCTAACTAAAAATGCCTATTTCGATCATAAATTAAGATTAGAAGCGAACACTAAATTTTTGAAAAATACGTGTATTAATTAGTGAAATAGATTTATAGTATACGTTTTATAACCTAACGTAAGGAACCTCACTCTAAGTTCTTGAGAAAAAACGCTAAATTTTTGAAAAATACTTGCATTAATCCTGTAAAAAAAAAAAAAAATATATATATATATATATATATATATATATATATATATATATATATATATATATATATATATATATATATATATATATATATATATATATATATATATGAGTAAAAAACCGAAAAAGCGACGTTTAAAAACACAAATAGATGAAGTTAAAATTGGTAAACATGTTTCAAAAGCATAAAGCTTCCTTCTTCAGTGCCAAGCAAGAAATGGAAAGAAACAAAGTGCTGGGAGAGTTTAAATAGCAAAGGAGCAAAAGCTAGGCCAATCAGGTGTCAGCGTGTGCCGAGCCCTGATTTGGCGTTGCGTTGTCAGAAAATTTAAAAGCATGAAGTAAAATTGGCGAGATGTGTGGAACTGCAAAAGATTCGTTACAAATATTACTTAAATTTTTATGAACATGAAAGGCTTCTAAGAAATCCAACTCGCCAACAGTTGAAGGTCTGAAAATAATTTTAGCTTCGGAGAAAACAAATCTATGGCCCATTTCCCAACAGTGTTTCGCGATTGAGGATTTTGAGAGTTCTTTCTTATTAACATAATTTTCATGTTCCTTTAACCTAAATTTTAGCTCCCTTCGGGTCTGTCCGACGTAACCAATTTGACATTCACATTTTATGTGATAAATGCCCCACTGATCAAATGGTTGGATGGGGTCTTTTAACTTGGAAAAAGTTAGTTTGTTGATGGGTCTGTAAATGACGTGAAAATCGAACTTGCTGAGTATTCTGGAAATGCGAGGAGAGATTTTTGAATAAAATGGTAAGACAACGAAATTGGTAGAAGGAACACTGGGTTTTTTGTGGGATGCACTGCGGTTCGAAAGTTTATTATAAGCATTGTCAATGATTTGATAAGAATAACCTCTGTCAACGGCCACACTCCTTAAGAAATTAAGTTCATCATTGAGAAGTGATTTGTCGGAACATATATTAATAGCGCGGTTAACAAACGTGTAAAAAGCAGACATTTTTTGTTTTATGGGATGACAGGAGCGAGAATGTGGAGGAAGACAAACAGCAAATGGTTTTCGGTAAACAGTAGTGGAAAATTGGTTATTGTTTTTTGAAATGAGTACGTCCAAAAAGGGCAAAGAATTATTACTTTCAAGTTCGGCAGTAAACTGGATGTTGGGATCAATGGAGTTCATTAAATCAATAACCACAGGAACTATTTCCGCTGTGCCGTCCAAAAGGGTAAAGGTATCGTCGACGTATCTGAGCCAAAGTGGAAAATTAAATAATTGAAAGAGTTTTTGTTGAAAATAATCCATATACAATTCACTTAAGACAGGACTTAAGGGGTTACCCATAGCAAGCCCTTCGATTTGTTGATAGAATGTACCCCCAAAGACAAAGGTAGTGTGTTTAAGGCAAGTTTCAGTCAAATTCACAAGTTCAATAATTTCGCGGTCAGTGTGGTGAAATTCACGGAGTCTGTTTTTCAGACATTGCAAAGCTCCAATAACAGGTACGTTGGTGAAAAGTGATTTGACATCAAAAGAAACCATAAGTAAATTGTTGGGTTTGAACTTACGAAGGATGTTGACAAATTCTATTGAATTTTTAACAGAATGAGTGTTGGATTCAAGTAATGGGGAAAACTTGGAAGTGAGAAACTTGGCCAACCCATAAGAAGTGGTGCCAATGTTAGAAACGATAGGTCTCAAGGGAACTCCAATCTTATGGACTTTAGGTAAGGCGTAAAAAGCGGCTTTTTGGACGTACTCATTTCAAAAAGCAATAACCAATTTTCCACTACTGTTTACCGAAAACCATTTGCTGTTTGTCTTCCTCCACATTCTCGCTCCTGTCATCCCATAAAACAAAAAATGTATGCTTTTTACACGTTTGTTAACCGCGCTATTAATATATGTTCCGACAAATCACTTCTCAATGATGAACTTAATTTCTTAAGGAGTGTGGCCGTTGACAGAGGTTATTCTTATCAAATCATTGACAATGCTTATAATAAACTTTCGAACCGCAGTGCATCCCACAAAAAACCCAGTGTTCCTTCTACCAATTTCGTTGTCTTACCATTTTATTCAAAAATCTCTCCTCGCATTTCCAGAATACTCAGCAAGTTCGATTTTCATGTCATTTACAGACCCATCAACAAACTAACTTTTTCCAAGTTAAAAGACCCCATCCAACCATTTGATCAGTGGGGCATTTATCACATAAAATGTGAATGTCAAATTGGTTACGTCGGACAGACCCGAAGGGCGCTAAAATTTAGGTTAAAGGAACATGAAAATTATGTTAATAAGAAAGAACTCTCAAAATCCTCAATCGCGAAACACTGTTGGGAAATGGGCCATAGATTTGTTTTCTCCGAAGCTAAAATTATTTGCAGACCTTCAACTGTTGGCGAGTTGGATTTCTTAGAAGCCTTTCATGTTCATAAAAATTTAAGTAATATTTGTAACGAATCTTTTGCAGTTCCACACATCTCGCCAATTTTACTTCATGCTTTTAAATTTTCTGACAACGCAACGCCAAATCAGGGCTCGGCACACGCTGACACATTGGCCTAGCTTTTGCTCCTTTGCTATTTAAACTCTCCCGGCACTTTGTTTCTTTCCATTTCTTGCTTGGCACTGAAGAAGGAAGCTTTATGCTTTTGAAACATGTTTGCCAATTTTAACTTCATCTATTTGTGTTTTTAAACGTCGCTTTTTCGATTTTTTACTCATTTTAACACAAAGTGAATTGCTTTTCATTATATATATATATATATATATATATATATATATATATATATATATATATATATATATATATATATATATATATATATATATATATATATATATATTTATATATATATATATATATATATATATATATATATATATATATATATATATATATATATATATATATATATATATATATATATATAGTATGCGTTTTATTACCTAACACAAGGAACCTCACACTAGGTTCTTTTGAAAAAATAAACATAATTTCAGTAGTAAAATGAGCAAGCAGTTCATGCTTGCTCATAAATAAAGCAGTTAAGCTGTATCAATTTACTATGTAATTATAAAAATATGAATTGTTGTTAATGACATACTTTACGCAAATATTAAAATATAAAATACGTTTAATGCAAGCTCAGCAATTTTAAATATCTAAACACTACATGTTTTGTATTGCTGCATCATTAAAAAAGAATTACTACAGTTGTATTACTTCATCCGTTTTCTTTCTGTTCAGATCCGGTGACTTAAGGATACACTCATTCAATCATTTGTTAGAATACTTTAGTGTCGTAAGTTTTATTCAGAGATTCACTTCTCGCTCAGAGAAACGGATGACACATTTGCTACAGCTTAAGTTATGGAGAAGATGCAACATTTATTAAGATTAACTTGCTGGGCAAAATCATACATATTTCTATGTCTGAAGTCTGGCGCACACGAATTTCTAGTTTCAACTAGGTTTGTGGTATTCATTGCTACATCTTTTGTATATAGTATATACAAGTTAAAATATGTATATAAATAAATGTATGTATATAAATAATATGTAAAATGTAAATGTAATATATATATATATATATATATATATATATATATATATATATATATATATATATATATATATATATATATATATATATATATATATATATATATATATATATATAAAACTTCAAAAAGAACTTTCAAAGCTGAAAATGTAAGCTGCTTTGATGCAGTTGCCAGTTATCATTAATTTTTGTGGAAATTGTTGAAACTTTGTATGTTTGCGTTTTTATATTTAAAAAAAAACTTTAAGAAATATTTTTAAAAAAATCGAAGGAAAAAATGCATTTTAGTCTCGTATTTCCACCAGAGTAAAAACATACAAAATAGTCTTTGAATTTTATTCAAATATTTTTGCCTTCGTGTTTTCTAAATACACGTTTGTCAATTCAGCCACAAATATGAGTAAAGTGTGGTTGCTCCACGTTAAATCCAGTTTAATAGTAAATTATAACTATTGACATTGAGTATGATTGTTAGATTTTTAATGGTTGTTTTTCAGCATTAAATAACGTTCATTTTGAAAGATGCGAACAAAAAGTATACATAAGATATATATATTCATAAGCAAATATATTTTCATGCGAAAATATTATTTTAAATTTAAAAGAAAAAGAGCATATAATATTAATATAAGTGAAGAATCCGTGTTTGCATATTTTTGTTTAGGACTGAAACCCTATTAAGGCCTTTACATTAATTTATATCTTACATTTTGCATGCGATTAAGTAAAAACATGTTTCGAATTCAGTTAATAACGTTCATAACTATAGCATTAGTGGTTGTCAAAATAAAACCAATATTTTATGAAATTACTTAGTTTTTAAAATAAATAATTAATATCTTTTTACTGAAACTCACAAATGTTCAGAGTATAACAAGCAAAAAGGGACAGTAAAATTTTGTGGTTTCTTGTTTCGGCTAAGAACTTAAAAAAATACAGCTTGGAAAAAAGTATGCAAACGAAAACAATTTCTCATCATTAGCTAAAGCTAAAATATAAATGTAAGATTTATTACATGGTTCTTCAATAAACGCGACGTTGACAACCGACATTTATTCCTTCAACTGCTTGGACAAGGTGGAGAATAGATTCATTGCTCTTCTCAACCCTTCGTGTGTACCCAGAGAAAGAATATGTTATTATGCAAGAATAAATGGATGAATAACTTTTTTTGTCTGGGCGCGTGATAGTACTAAATGATATGCTTGGAGCCGATTTTAGAACAATTGTTCTTTCCTAATTATTGAGGAAATGATTACTCCTTCTGCCTTAAGCAAGATATATGTTTTTCTCATTTATTTGGTATACAATTATAAAGTACAACACGTCCAGATTTCTTTATGGGATTGTTGAAAATTCCTTTGAAGTTCACATTACTTTGAATTGATTTTATTGGTAAACAGTAAAACGTCGATACAACAGGAAAACTATTACATTTATCGGTATAGAAATCTATCGCTAAAAGAGATAATTCATTTTAATGGCAACTTTTTGTTGATTTGCTAAATTTGTGATACAAAATATCAAAAAAAGAATGCATAAAACCGTAACAGGTAAAAAATACGTTCCAAAAGTAGAGCAATATTATCCTTAACTGGGTAGTTGAAGATTCTAGAACTGTCGTCAAAATTAATTTCACGTGAAAAAACGAAAATTAGATATTTATTTTTATTTTTGTGTAAATGAAACGCTATTTAAAACTGAATTAGCATTGAAAATGAATAATAAATAAAATAGTTAAAAAAAACAACCTTTTACATTGGTTTGAAACTGCAGAACACATGTTTCATTGAAAGACACTATGCACAAAGTTCTTAGGAACCTCAAATCGTTATTGTTATCAATATTTTTTGTTGTTTATGATGTTTATGCCGCCAGATTTGGCTGTATTTAACAAATATAGGTCCTTGTATCAATACTATTTTCTGCTCTAATCAATGAAACGCAGGAGAAACATTCTAAATCTGTGATAATGATCTTCGAAAAGTAAAGAAATATAAATCACCGTCAGAATTTGTTATAAACCAAAGAAAAATACAAAATAGGTTCTTTATTCGTGGGCTGATATGTTTATTGAATGTGGTGTTCAGTGTTATGAGATTCTGTTCCGTCTCATTATCGGAGGAACTGAGCTCATTACCGACAACTGCATTCATTGATCATTGTGAATGAGATATCATTAAAGGCTATATTTACACATTTACCGCTATGACTAGCGCGCTAATCAATAACGCCATTAATGATGCTTTGTATTACAAAATTCTTCGGTTGGATTAATCTACCGGGATTGTTTTTTACTTTGAAAAGTTTTTCTGATTTATGTGGGTGTTGCTTTAGTCGTGTATAGTAAGCTGTAGTATTTTGCTAATTGTTATGTTTGTTAATATTAAAATATAAGGATTAACTTGATTATGGACAGTGAATATGATATTATTGCAATTGGTTGGAGTAACATATATTTAGTGTTAACTTTATTTATATACATTTTGTGCAATTTTAAGTGTATGAACATCATAAAATGAAATCAGCTCGATGTGTAATAATGCAGTTCAAGAAGTTCTGTATTCTTCACTTTTTTGCTTAAATTAATCTACAGCGATGTTTTGAGCCAATATTTCTAACACGTACTTGAAAGAAATAAGAAGATTTATGTATTCGCAAAAAAAAAAAAAAAATTCTGAAAATTTTCGTTTTACTCACAATTTTTCTGACAATAAGTTTTTCTGCACACTAATTATTTTTATTTATGTAAAATAGTAATTTGTAGTCTTGCTCATCCAACATGTGCAAAAGCCATGAAAAAAATATTTCATATTTTTTAAAATATTTCTCCCACCCTCTTTTTTGGTTCCATTTACCCTAAAAATGATACATTTTTGAAGTTTCTGCGTACCTGCTCTTTCTGTTCGGTTTATTTACCCTCGCGTTTCTCGCATTCCTGGTTCACTGGACTGTGGTCAGTGAACCATCATCTTTTTTTGCACTGATGATGGGGCTTCATTTATAATAGCCCCGAAATAGCTATTTGCTAGAGTTTTCTAACTCTTTTTAAACATTTTATTTGTACTTTTGGACACGTTGTCTTGCATTTTTAACTTCATACATGAATATTAGTGAAAATTTCATTTGATTGTCCCACACGTGACCGTGGAATCACCCTTACACTCTTAAAAGTGTGAAGCTTATATGTAAGGCACAAGAGAATTGTGCGTTATATTACTTACATATCAGAGGCACAAAGCGTTAGGTGCCGTTGATACATACACTCTAAAAACAGTACCTCTAATTTGAAAGGCACAAGCCCATTGTACCTTTCATTTCCTTTGTTTAAAAGGCACATAGCTTTTGTGCCTGTGAAACTAACAGGCACCCAGAAAATCAAAGGTACAAAAAAGTTTTCTGCCTTTTAAGAGGCACAAAAAAATTATCCCGCGCAGTTGTGCCTCTTAATTTCGGAAAGTGAACTTTCAGAGGCACATTCCGAAACTAACGCATGCGCAAAGCGTGAATTCCACGACTAATTCTTTCACTTAACGAAAATGGAGTCCAGCACGACTAATTTCTTCAACCAGCTATTGCAAAATATTTGCGAAGTTCTTCAAATTTCTTCGACCGAAGCAAGGACTGTGGTCGAAGCTGTTAAAGATATCGGTGTCGAAGTACAAGAGGATCTGAAATTTGTTTCTGAGGATGACTTGACACACCTCAACAAGATCCAAAGGCGAAAGCTCATTGCATCTTGGCAGGAAACATGTATGTATTTCTTGTTTCGTTTTCTTTATTGCATGTAACTATCTTTTTCGAATTTTATAAGTTTCACTTTTTTTATTAAATTTTCTCTTTTAACTCTTATTTAACCATTTAAAAAATGATGTAAATCAACGATACCATGCCCTTATATTTTTTACTAAGCAGGCACGTAGATAGAAGTTTGTTAAGGGGGTGGTCCAAAGTTGGATGAACGCTAAATCAGAAGTAATAATTGATAGTGACATTTATTAAAGTTATTTTGATTAAAACTGTGATATGTTTTGATTAATTTAAACAATAATTAGTTAAAAGTGACAGAGTTATTAATTACAAATAATTAACTGAATTTTATTTGAAGGAGTAAGTAAATTATTGACAGTTTGCAGATTTCTGCAAAATTTCTTCAGTTTGAAATAAAACTGTAAAAAACTGCAGAAAGTCTGCAGAATAAAGTGATGTGAACAGTATTAGAAAAACAGTGGTCTTTCAGGAAGGTGGTGGTCCGGACCCCCTGGACTGGCTACGTCCTTGTACTATATAAGAATCCCAAAAGCAGAACACTATACCAAAGTTGCGACGTGCGTCGCATTACATTTACGTTTGAAAAAATTTCTGCTGAAATTCTACTTATTTCTTCTAAAACTAGATTCTCTGCAAATATTGTCTTTTGATTATATTTTATTAGAAAGAAATTCAAAATTTCCAGCAAATTACATTTGTTCGGCAAAAAACGCTCTAAATGTCGCATTTTATGCGTCGTTTTCACGAACTTCAAATTTAAGTCGTATTTGAAGAAATTCGGATAATAACTGCAAAGTCAAAACATTTACTAATTTTTATTTTGTTATGTGTATATTATTCCCCCCCCCCTTTTTTTTGGCTTAAAAAAAAGGCTAATATTTTCATAATATGCTGTCCTTTCAATTCTCATGCATTTTGGAACTTTATAAACAGTTATTGGCCTAACTCGCAATACTAACCAACACAAAAAATATTCCAAATACCAGGGTGTAAAAAAAATAATGATTTTTTTGAAAAAATAAAAAAAATCAGATTTATTTGATTTAAATCGATTTTTTTTATTTTTTAAAAAAAGACTTAAAAAACTTTTGTAATTGATTAGGTTATACTTATGAATATTAGTAAGCATGAAATTGATACTGGAAAAAATTTTTAAAACAACAAAATTTCAAGTATTATGTCACCAAAAAAATTTCATAGCATTCAATGCAAAACGATTTTAATACTAATGCATATGATTTAAATATCAAAAGTAATATAGATGACATAGTAACACACTGAAAAACATAAAAACAGGGGAAATAGAACAAACTGGAATTTGTTACATGTCTTTTAATTAGTATGCTCTTTTATTTATTTATTTTTGCCTTGAAAAACGTGTTAGCAGTTTCTTGCAATTTTTTAACATAGTATTATTATCCTTTAAAGTGAAAAGTGCTCTGTGAGATAAAAATCAAAAGAGAGTTAAATAAAAAAATTAATTAAATAAATGAACTCTTTTTTTTTTTGTGATTTAGGAATAAAGTTTACTCTTTTTGTATAGAAATGATGATATTAATTTTAAGTTTTCTTTTTACATTTAGTACAAATAAAGCCCTTACTACAGCAACAGGCCTAATTTTCTAGGACTTATATACACAACCATCTTTTAGTGCCTTTTAACATATTTTTTCAAAAAAAGAAAAAAAAATCCCGAATTTCATGGTTTCTTTTTTTCTTTTTTTTAATGACAAATTTAAAAGTGTTCACTGACTAAAAATGTGAGTAAGAAGATTGAGTAAGGAGAGAGAAAATGAATAGATAGAAGTGATAAAATGAGAAGAAACCATAGGGACAAAAATCAATATGAGGAAGAAAGGTTATGTTGACTACGCAAAAGGCAAAATTGATGAAATAAAAAAAAAATCAAGAATATTTTTAGGGTTAAGTTGAAAAATGATTTAAATCAATGATTTTTTTAAAAAGAAATCAATTGCTTTAAATCGCGATTTAAATCACTGATTTAAATCATTTGATTTAAATCGTTGACACCCTGCCAAGTACTGTAATACTTTTTAAAGGAGGATATTCCCCAGAATTTCTTAAAAACAAAATTAAATTACGTATATAAAGTCTCTGTTTCATGTCAAACAACAACTTTACATAGAACCAAGCATGCAAAATAAATAAATACAAAAATTGAAAATAATTTGCAATTTCGCATTCAAGTTTTGTTTTTTGCAATGCTGATAAGTGTGTGGAGTACGTTCGAAAGCACGTAACTCAACTTGCCCCCAAACAATAAGCTCATTTTTGCTCAGTAGATACAGTTACTGGGTAACCATCAGGGTCCCCACAGTTTAATGCTTAATATATGCTTATTATATTAATAATGCTTTTATTAATTTTTAATTCAAAGATACAAATATGAAGTTGCCTAAGTGGCCAACAACTATACCGTTTCCATTATTATTTCTTAAATTCTTCTGTGAAGCTTTACAATTGCCAACAAATAAATTTGTCTTCAGCTTTAAAGATTTTTTTTTAAATTTCTATTTTGCAGTTGCTGCAAGTAGTCCTGAAATGATGGATCTCTCCCCAAATCCACCGAGCCCAAACTTGAGTGATGCATCAAGCAATGAATATCCTCTCTCTGTAAATTCAGAGGTGAGCAAAATTATTAATAAGACTCATAAATGTGATCCATGTGCATTTGAGACTTCTAGTTTTAGGACTTTTAACTGGCATGTGAAGAAGTTTCATAAAAATCAGTGTTCTTTTCAGTGTAATAACTGCAATGCAAAATTTTATGATAAAAGATCCTATTGTTTGCATTTTAGAATTTGTAATAAAATTGTAACTGTTGCAACTCATGAAAATGATGTCAAACAAATTGTCAAAACATGGTTTAGCCGTATGCCACAAAATGGACTTTCCTGTATTTAAAAAATATTGTTAATAAAGGATAAATGTGAGCAGAGCTCTTAGTATGTATCATGTTGTATAATTTTAAAATTAATGTTTCTTTCTTTTTTTTTAAAATATACATGAAGCAGACAAATCATGTTTTTTTTTCTTCTTTTTTTAAAATAAGTAAGTTATGATATTGATTTCATAATTTATGAATACAATGCCATATATTTTTCCTGTGTCTTATTTCAGCTGGAACTTGAAGTTGGACTTAGATTTGAACTCAAGTTCAAATTGCTGGTTGTGAAGTTGCGACTGGCCCTCAAAAAAATGGCAGATGCATACTCCATTCCAAACACTATCCTAGAAATGGAGAAGCTGATGCAGATGAAAAGATCAACTTGGAGTGCCGTTTCAATGGTAAAATTTGCTTTCAATTTTAGCTTGTACTTTATTGTATAATATTTTCCTGTGTAATCAAGATAAAAAAGAGAGAGAGAGAGAGATGTGTTAAAGAAATTCACAGAATATTACATTGTACTATATTGCACATTATTTCTTTAGATTGACTTTGATGAGAACGTCAAGAGGCCTGGACCAAGTGTCTTCTTTGGGGAGAGGCCATGCATTATGGTCAGCGAAAGCCAATTAATCTATCTTCGAGCAGGCTGCACATTAGAAGAGGCAGCGGTTTTGTTGCTGGGAGTTTATTTTATTTTAAATTTAAATTTCCCATCATCCTATGGGCAATTTTTGGGACTGCTCCAAAACGTCCTGACCAAGGACAAATTTTCACAGTCCTTTTCCTGCCAGAAACTTCTTTCTGTGACTGCAAAAATTACAGAGTAATTGAATCGGGTAATGCTATATTACATGTGAGGTTCCACATCTCTTCGATGGGGTACCACACGTTCCATCTCTAATCCACCATTTTTAATTTAGAGTATGATTCGAGGCTTAAAGTGCTTCATGTGTACAGTCGTGAGCAAAGGATGTATTTGTATGTTGCATTACTAAATATGATGAGTGAATTCATACAAATTTGAATCAATTATTTTTTTTGAATAAAAATAGTTGTTAAAATGTAGCACATTTTTAAATACCTTGTTTAATTCCTATTTTTAAATTAGGATTTGAAAATTACCATGTAAAAAATTACCTTGTAACATTGCAGCGTAACTATTATTTTCTTTACTTTGTTTGTTTTCATCGTAAGTATTGGAATGAAAAATATTTTAAATTTGTGCGCCTGTTTTCTTTTTCATAGTTCAAAATGTGTTTTATTGTAAATAAAGGAGTCTAATGATTTTTATTGAAATTGCCTGGAATGATCAATAATTATCCTGTACATAATGACTAAATTTGTACTGAGGCCACAGATGCATTGAGTCCACAGATACATTCAAAACTTTAGAATTATAAAACATCAAGTGTTTGCTTCCGTTAAAAAAATTGGCATGTGCATAAAAGAATGTGCACGAAATCACTATAAATGTACAGCACTTATTACAAGTAATAATTTTTAAATTATTAAGAAATTACTCTCCATGTATGACATGATAAAGTATTGTGCTTATTACATCAAAAATATATACTTTTAAATAAAATGTTTTTGTTCGAAGCATTTCATTTTGGTGGGCTGGATGTTTGCTGATAAATTAAAATTATTCTGTGCGTCCTTATGTGTTTGTATATCTATTTTTAAATAAAAGTTTTAAATTGTAACAAAGGGTAAAAGTCTTAAAATGAAATATATTTTGAATAAAACCTTGCTTTTATTTGAGTTACCTGTTGATACAAAAATATAATTACCAATAATAATGCTGTATAATAAATAAGGTTTTAGGGTAGGGTTATATTATATGTTGCATTACTTTATATAACAAGTGAACTCACTATATTGAATCCATTATTTTTTATAAATAAAAAAGTTTTGAAAACGTAATGTACAGTTTTAAACATCGTGTTTAATTCCTATTTTCAAATTAGCATTTGAAAATTGCCATGTTAAAATTACCTTATAATATTGCAGAATAATTGTTTTCTATTTTAATTATTATTTTATTTATATATTTATTTATTTTTCCTTCATTGGTATTAAAATTAAAAATGTTTTTAATTTATGTGCCTGTTTTTTTTTCCATAGTTCAAAATGTGTTTAATTGTAAATAAAAAAACTTCTTACGATTTTTATTAAGATTGAATGCAATGTTTGATTATTATCCTGCACATAAAGACTAAATTTTATCCGAGTCCACAGTACATTTGAAACTGGAATTATAAAACATCAAGTGTTTGCTTCCAATTAAAAAGTTGCCATTATGCATAAACAGTTCGAAATCACTATAAATTTACAGCACTTTAAGTCATTAAGAATATACTTTCCATATATGGCATGATAAAGTATTATGCTTATTGCAAGATTATTTACTAGACTTGTAAAATATAACGCATAAGTATATAGTTTTTAATAACATGTTCTTGTTCTAAGGTGGTGGGCCAGATGTTTGGTGATAAACTAAAATCATTCTGTGCGTCTTTGTGTGTTTGTTTGAAATTTTTTTATGTAAGATTTAAATTGTAACAAAGGACAAAATTCTTAAAATAAAATATATTTTCATTGAAAGCTTACTTTTATTGGAGTTACCTGTTGATACAAACATATATAATTACCAAGAATAATGCTATGTAATTAAATAAGGTTTCTGGATAATTCTATATAACATTTTGCATTATTACTTAATACGACAAGTGAATTCATAAAAATTTGAATCCATTATTATTTTCAAATAAACAATGGTTGTTAAAATGTATACTGTACATTTTTAAATAACTTGTTCAATTCCTATTTTCCAATTAACTTTGAAAATTACCATGTAAAAAAATATTCTAATTAAAATTTGTAATGAATGCAATGAAGTAATGTAATTAATGTAAGAATCACGATTCAATTGTGCCCCTAAAAAGTGCATCAATAAGAGGTACATATGGGTAAAATAAGAGGGACATGTGGGTAAAATAAAAGGTACATGTGGGTAAAATAAAAGGTACATGTGGGTAAAATAAAAGGTACATGTGGGTAAAATAAAAGGTACATATAAGCGAAATAAGAGGTACATATGAGCAAAATAAGAGTCACACTGTACCTTTGATATTTAGAGGTACAATGTAACTCTAAAATTCAGAGGCACAAGAAAGACATTTTTACCTCTGATTTTCAAAGGCACATTGTGCCTCTTATCTTCAGAGGCAAAAATGTTCCACTTTTACCTCTGAAATCAGAGGTACTGTTTTTAGAGTGTATGTTTATTTTCAATGCTGGAGATGGCGGAAAGTTCGTTATCGCAAAAATTCAGGATTAAATGTATTCTTTCGTCGTTTTCAAGCAACATTATTAGTTTGAGAGAAATAATTTTATGTATTGCATTGTTGTTTGATGCGGATGTAAGAATAGGGAACGAAAATCAAGTTGTAGTGTAGAAATTTGATCGTTCCATGCCTTTCCTTTGCAAGATTCATCGTTTGAAGCAACGGCAAATGAAAAGTCAGTCGGGTGCATTTTGTGCAGAATAAGCATATTATGGTTTGCTCTGAACACTTACTATCAGAAGAAGATTTTATTTATCTGTCCATCCATTATGCATTATTGATTGCCGAGGCATAAACTGCTGTTTCAAACGTCTTCCTATGGAAACATCGATAACAAAATGGACATCAAAAGAGTGTGTTAGTGTATTTTAAAAATCTACATACTCCTTTGCTGATCTTTTTTGTGCTGTATGTTGACATTTTGTGCTACGACAGGTATGTAAAATAACTCGTCCAATTTATTTCTATTATGATTTATCAGCGTTATTTTAATTAAAATCTTAGTCTCATTTGCCATAATGGTTTAATATGTTAGATATTTGATACTGTTTGTTGTTCCGGCAAAAAGCTCCATTGACAAAAGAAGTAATTATTTTTTAGTTGCATATGGGCTTTATTATGATAAATATTGTCTCACAAGATTCGGTTGACTTTAAATTTATTGTACTACTTTTTAAAATATAGTAAGATTTTTTTTAAATAATAAGTTATGATTTAGCATTTTTTTTAAAGTTAAAAATTAATTTTAACTCAATTTGATAATATTTCGTAGTACTTCATCATGATAAAGTATAAATTCCAGTGCCGTATTTACGTATGGGCTTAGTGGGCTATAGCCCAGGGCGGCACGATTGGGGGGGGGGGCGGCACTTTTTCTATGCAAAGTAAAGACCCTTTTTTTTTAGACAGCAGGGCTGATCGGCAGCGAGAATTACATCAGTTAATTGAATTAAATACTGTTCTTTATTTAATAACGCTGGAATGCTGGTGGAATTTTTCATACAAAAGTATTGAACCGCAGGGGAAAAAAAAAGAAAAGAAGATAAGACAGGAATAAGACTAGAAAGATGAGAAAAAAAGACTGCAATACAGAAAAAAATTGTTCGTTAAAACCGGGTCTTGCTCGTTAAAACGAACTCTGTTCCATAGACTTAACATTGATCCAACAAAATATTCTCGTTTCCCTCGTTGTTGATTTATAATAATGTAAGAGCAGATTTGTAGTAGTAAAAGTTGAAATTCCCAAAAGACGAATTTTTACCAATTGGCTGATTGTTAACAACCAACTAATTTCATGTTTAACTAGCTGTGTGGCCGGGATTTGCACGGTTTACCTTGAAAATACATTTTATGTCAAGTAAATATATTTTTTTTAACAACTTTGAAATTCAACACCTCGAGGGGGGGGGCGGCCAGTTTCAAAAGCCCAGGGCGGCCTCACGTCAAATACGCATCTGATAAATTCTCACAAGATTCAGTTGAATATAAATTTGTTGAACTTGTTAAAATATAATAGGATTTTTTTCGGCAAAAATAAGTAAAAAAAGACTATTCTCGTAGAAATTGCAGATTCAAAACTAAATATTTATAAAAGAAACCTTGCCTCTGTGCATTAAAGTTTAAATTCACTAATTTTCTGTATCGCAGCATTTATTTACTAAATTTAATAAATTTTAACTTAGTCAATTTTCATGTGACCTTTATTATGGTAAAATACTTTATCACGAGATTCAGTTGACTTTAAATTTACTGAACTTGTTATCTTTTAATGAGATATTATTACACAAAAATACAACTTTTAGTGAAATTTTTTCGTCAAACATTTTTTCTTTAGCAGGCCGAGTACTCAGTGATCAATTTTAATCATTTTTTGGATCCGTATGACATGTTCGTAGTTATAAAAAACTGTTATGATGTTTTTGAATTGTAACAGAAGTTTAAATGTGTTTAGATGTGATTTAAGGAATCTTGCAATTTTTATCGAGATTGCATGGAATGATCGGTTATTATCCTGTACGTAATAACTAAATTTGAAACTACAGCATTATAAAACATCAAGTGTTTGTTCTCCCTAAAAAGATACTATTTTGCATAAAAGGTTAAAATCACTCTATATTTTATAGCATTTCCATTTATTACATTTAATAAATGTTATACTAAAGCAACTAAAACTAAAAATAGTTTAAATACCTTGTTTTGTTCCTATTCTCAATATTGTCTTTCAAAAAGTTACCTTTTAATTAAAATTGAATAAATTCAATCATGTACCTTTGTTTCAGGATCAAACTGACAGTTTGTTATGAAGTACTTATTTTTGCTATGTCGTACAATGGCAAAAACTGAAGCTTAATAGCATTTTTTTTTCTTATCTTGTCCAATTTTCAGTTCTGTTGACAAGATTAGCGAAAATAAGAGCTTATACAACAATGAAATCAGAAAATGAAATAAAGTATTATGCACAAGATTTTTATATTCTTTGGGAAACATTTTGTTTTGATATATCTAATTAATGTGTCATGACGAATTAAAACCTAAAAAAAAGTTTAAAACATGCAAGTACTGGGGTAAAAAATTAAGAAGTTACTATAAACTAACATTGAAATTCTCCTTAATAAACCATTATTATTATTATAAACCTATAAGAGGCACAAATCCTTTTAAATGTAAGGCACTGAAATCTAAAATCAGAGGCACAAACGTCCTCAAATATAAGGCACTGAAATCTAAAATCAAAGGCACGGTATGTGCCTTTTAATTTCAGAGGCACAAACGGTGCCTTTCATTTAAATGTGCCGCTTAATTTTCAGAGGCACAAAAATTCAAAATGTGCCTCTTATTTCAGAGGCACAGTTTTAATAGTGTACATATTTTGTTATTCTTAGAGTATTCGTAGAGCAAAGCTTACAACTTAACCATAATAATCATTATATTAGAAACAAATATTCTTGCTTGTAAAATTAACTCTAAACTTTGAATTTTAGTAAAAAAGGTCCATACTTTAAACAGGAAAAAAAATCTTTTTCGACAATTTCATGAACTACATTTGGTGATTGTATCATATGACTAAGATACAAAAAAATGATAATTTTCATTTTTTTTTCTTTGAAGTTTTATATAATTCAATTCTCTAATTTATGAATTTAAACATAAAACAGAAGTAATAATAGATGTATTTAAAAAAATAACATAATATTAAATTCACATACGCTTCCCACATTTATCACGTGCAGTACCAACTTTTCGATTGTTGAGCTACTTCTAAATATTCTTAGATCTTGCTAAAATTTTCCCAGATGGGGGGGGGGGGGGGCGTGAGAAGATGATTCTTTTATGCTTCGGAAGATAAGCTCAACCCTAGTGTACACGTCTGTGCGAAAGTTATGAATTAAAAAAAACAGTTTTTTATTTAAATTAATCATTCATAGGCTGTGTTATACATTCGTTAAGTGACATTTTCTCTATACTTTGATGCAGGATATCGTATAAACATGGAATTCATTACGATGTCTCTCTAATAAAGTGGAGTTAGAGATTTTTCTCTATTTCAATATAAGATCTTAAGGAGTTTTTTTTTTTTTTAATAATTTGATTTTACTACTGATGGGTTAGTTCCCAAAAGTGGCGAATTGGATTGAGTTAACGTGGTGCACCCTGTATGTCTAGTAACTTTTACTTTTGGATATAAACTAATCATATCACCAGTTTAGAGATATTCTCGAGTTCATTATCCTCATAAAACATTTATCAACGGGATAATTTTTGAGAGAATAGTACACTGCAAAAAATAAACTGTTGTTTTTATAGTACAATACTTTCCGCCGAGGCTCCAGTTAAAAACTGTGCCATGTACAATTTGCAATTTTATAGTTCATTACTGTGAATTTTACAGTTTTAACCCTCTTTGACCCGAGGGCAGCCATATTGAATGCACCTAGGGTCCCAGCCATATGGCTGAATATCTTGTTCTATGCTTTCCCCCAGTCCCTTTGTCCTCTCTTAGTGCACTGCTGAGTTGCTAATCCTGCAAGTTAACTCCCTTCCCTTTTTATCTTCCCATCAAATAGTGACAGGAGTTCTTTCCGTGTGTAACCCATCTCTGCCGTTTCCACGTGGAGCAAATTCTGAATAGTTTTCTCTAAAATTAGGAGTGCAAAACACTTATTTTTCAAGTTTGAAAGTTACTTTTCAGGTTGTTGAGAATTTAGTAACACTCTTTCTTATAAATAAAATATCGAAGACAGAGTTAGGAGAGGAAAATAAAAGAAAAGTAATAATAATAAAAGAAAAAATAGATTCTAACATGACAATCAAATTCATTAACATTTTTGAGCTTGGGTTTTCGGAAAACTATCAAGGGAAATGCTGAAATACAAGCAGTTTGTTCAGACACTATCCAGCTTGCTTGTTTATGTATAAACATCAGTTTTCGCTTAATCAATACACTGATGCTCTAACTCAGTTCAAATCTTCATAACAAATAGTTAAAAACTAGTTTTAAACAATATTATATCTTTAATATAAATTATAATTAGAGATGGCGTGAAGCACAGTTTGGCCATCGCGCCGAATACCGAAGCTTCGGCTAACTGATGGGCGAATCTTCGGCTAGTGCACTTGTTGAAGTTTTAGCATTGAATGCATACAATATTATACTATACTCCGTATGTTTTAATATCCTTAGTGTTACACATCATTTTTAACTTACTATTCCATTTATAAATTAATTTTACTAACTAAAGTATTTATTTTTGCTTTGTACTTATAGTACCAGGAAAGAAGACATTTATATATATTTTATATTGTAAATAAGTAATTTGAAGCCTTATTTGGAATATGGAAAGCATGTTCTACAGTTGAGATGTGTTTATAATGAAATTAACTGATACTATCAAATATTAATCTCACAATAATTTAACTAGAAATTGGTTGCTAGTTGCATTATACCTTAATATTGTAACAGATATCGGAACATTTTTAATTTAAAATTGCTGAAGTTAATTTAAATTTGTTAGAATCATGTGTATGCATTCTTCCTTGTTTACAATTCAGTATCTATATTTTAAATCAAGTATTTAATACGTTTAATTTGGGAACTGTTTATTTCTAAAATAATAAAATTAAAAAAAAAAAGAACTTTTTGTTTTAATTAACAAATAAAATCGAAACTTTATATTTTGCTTCGAAAGTGGATCTACAAGGAAATGCTCGTAGTTTGATTGATAAAAAATAAATAAAATTCCCCTTCAATTTACTTTTCATTAAGTATTTTATAATCCTGGACTACTGTTTTAAATCTCGATCGATATGTACAAAATGAGTCAAGTTTTCTCAAAATATAAATCCGTTTAACAAAACCTGAAACTTTGTATCTATTACTACTATTAAAATCTGTCCGCGTCTGTCTGTCTGTCTGTCCGTCTGAAGCTTGATCTCCTCAAAAACCGCTGAGCGTAATGAATCAAACATAATACCATTCGATTCAAAATTTTCTAAGGAAGACAATAAGACCAACCGCGTAATTGTACGACGTTAATTAGCTGAGATATTAATTAAAACGTTAATTAAATTCTTTGCACTTTTAAAATTCCAAGACATTTATTTCTTTCCGTTGCCATTTTAAATTAAAGCATTAATTAAATTATTGCACTATTAAAAATTCCAAGACATTTATTTCTTTCCGTTGCCATTTTAAATAAAAGCGTTAATTAAATTATTGCACTATTTAAAATTCCAAGACTTTTATTTCTTACCGTTGCCATTTTGAATTAAAACGTTAATTAAATTATTGAACTATTTAAAATTCCAAGATATTTTTTTTTCTTGCCGTTGCCATTTTGAATTAGAACGTTAATTAAATTATTGAACTATTTGGAACTCTAAGACATTTTATCTTACCGTTGCCATTTTGAATAAAAACGTTAATTAAATTATTGAACTATTTAAAATTCCAAGACATTAATTTCTTACCGTTGCCATTTTGAATTGAAACGTTAATTAAATTATTGAACTATTTTAAATTCCAAGATATTTATTTATTTCCGTTGCGATTTCAAATTAAAACGTTAATTAAATTGAACTTTTTAAAATGAAAGAGTTTTATTTTTTTCCATTGTCATTTTGAATACGTGTTATAACAAAGTTCTAACAATTGTTTTTATTCTAATTATTAATGACATATTTTTACTCTGGTACCATTTTGAAAATGTGTTTTTAAATAAAATTGCAATTGCTGTTTTTGAATGGGACTTTTTTTGGCTACGATCCAAATATTAAAAGAACTATTTCGTTTAGAATTTTGCAATTAATTTTACAGGGAGAAAGCGGTTTGGAAATAATTGTTTTTGGAAAGGAATTGTATTTGTTATTTAGGGAGAGTGCTAAGTATGCGCTTCTTAACACCGTCTTTATTTTTGAGCAAGCATGTGCAAATAATTCGATTGATTCTTTGATGCAGGAAAGCGTTTTAGCGAGCCGCTTTAGCGGGGAGTAGTTTGTTAAACTTTTCCTTGGTACTTTAAAGGCGAGCCACCTTGACGGCGAGTAGACTGTTTAAACTTTCCTCATTACTTTAAAGGCGAGTCGCCTTGGTGGCGAGTAGTTTGTTGAAACTTTCCTCGCTACTTTAAAGGCGAACCGCCTTGGCGGCGAGAAGTTTTCTCAAACTGCCTTCACTACATTACAGCCCGTGCAACGCCGGGCCACGCAGCTAGTTACTACTATTAAAATCTGTCCGCGTCTGTCTGTCTGTCCGTCTGAAGCTTGAACTCCTCAAAAACCGCTAAGCGTAAAGAATCAAACATAATACCATTCGATTTGAAATTTTCTAAGGAAGACAATAAGACCAACCGCGTAATTGTACGACGTTAATTAGCTGAGATATTAATTAAAACGTTAATTAAATTCTTTGCACTTTTAAAATTCCAAGACATTTATTTCTTTCCGTTGCCATTTTAAATTAAAGTGTTAATTAAATTATTGAACTATTTAAAATTCCAAAACTTTTGTTTCTTTCCGTACCTATTTTAAATTAAAGCGTTAATTAAATGGTTGAACTATTTAAAATTCCAAGACATTTATTTCTTTCCGTTGCCATTTTAAATTAAAGCGTTAATTAAATTATTGAACTATTTAAAATCCCAAGACTTTTGTTTTTTTTCCGTTGCCATTTTAAATTAAAGCGTTACTTAAATGGTTGAACTATTTAAAATTCCAAGACTTTTATTTCTTACCGTTGCCATTTTGAATAAAAAACGTTAATTAAATTATTGAACTATTTAAAATTCCAAGATATTTGTTTCTTTCCGTTGCGGTTTTAAATTAAAACTAGGGATGCACTGATAAGCAAATTGGCCGATTACCGATTACCGATTAATCGGCTGTTGATAATCGGCCTATTAATCGGCTGAGCCGATTAATGATAAGGATGATTGTTTTTTATACGACCAATTTCACCGTCACTTTTTTTTTTGCTTACTTTTACAAATCTTAGTTTAGAAATAGTACGTAATTTATTTCTGAGATTCTTTTTTTTTTTTTTCATTTTCTTACTTTTCCCAAAATGGTACCAAAATTTTATCGAATGTCATAGAACCAATTTTCAAATCTTGTCAATAATGTTACACATTGTTAATTATGTTAACTAGAGATAAAATTTTAAAAAGGGTGGGTGAGGGGAGGGGAGTCTGTGGTGAGCACTGCAATTTAGGGGTACTTTTAAAAGAACTTTAATTCAAGACTTTTACTCTTTGAAAGTTAGAGGTTATCTAAAAGCACTATGCTAAAGAGAAAAGCATCGACACATGAAAAGCGTTGCAAAATCGTGTATGTGTATATTTATTTAAGATATGAGAATGAAATTTATTTAAAACTTCGTTTCGACTGTGTGAGGATAATCATTATTGTTAATAAAATTATTCATCATAATTTCTTAGTAAAGGTGTACTTTAAAAGTGATATTAAAAAATAAATAAAATCCGCCGATTAATCAGCCTGATTTTGCCGATTATTAATAATCGGCAAAGTGGCCGATTATAGCCGATTAATCGGTGCATCCCTAATTAAAATGTTAATTAAATTGAACTTTTTAAAATGAAAGAGTGTTATTTTTTTCCATTGTCATTTTGAATACGTGTTACAACAAAGTTCAAACAATTTTTTTTGTTCTAATTATTAATGACATATTTTTTTCTCTGGTACCATTTTGAAAATGTGTTTATAAATATAATTGCTGCTTTTTTGGCTGCGATCCAAATATTAAAAGAACTTTTTCGTTTAGAGTTTTGCAATTAATTTTACAGGAAGAAAGCGGTTTGGAAATAATTGTTTTTGGTAAGGAATTTCATATGTTATTTAGGGAGAGTGCTAAGTATGCGCTACTTGACATCGTCTTTCTTTTTGAGGAAGCATGAGCAAATAAACGCGATTGATTCTTTGATGCAGGAAAGCTTTTTAGCGAGTCGCTTTAGCGGAGAGTAGTTTGTTTAACTTTTCCTAGGTGTTTTAAAGGCGAGTCGCCTTGGCGGTGAGTATTTTATTGAAACTTTCCTCGTTACTGTAAAGGCAAGTAAACTATTTTAACTTTTCTCATTACTTTAAAGGCGAACCGCCTTGGTGGCGAGTAGTTTTTAAAATTTTCCTAACTACTTTAAAGGCGAGCCGCCTTGGCGGCGAGTAGTTTTCTCAAACTGCCTTCACTACGTTATAGCCCGTGCAACGCCGGGCCACGCAGCTAGTACCTGTATTAAATAAAATATGACTTTAAAAAAATCCTAGGTTTGTAGGTGTTACAAAATGCCTTTCTTTTTTTAAAAGTACTGGAAATATTTAAAGAAAGCCACGTGTTACTAGCTTTATTTTAAATCAACCTAAGTTGTTCATACAATTACTAACTAAATGTTTTTCATTTAAATTATTTATTTCGTAAGAACTTTCAGCTGAGCAGAATATATTGTTAATTATTGAAGACTTTCTCGTTCCAAGGCTGCACTACACACAACCATTTTAATAAATATAATTTTCTTGTATATTTTATTATACTTTATAATTGTGTACATCTTAAAAGACAATATTTATGTAAGTATAAATGTAAAATGACAATTTACAACGTAAATTATTACAGGTCGAAGCGGCCGAATCACACCCCTGCTTCTGCCATGGCAATGCTTTGCTCCATCTCTAATTATGATTAAAATGATATCATTCTGCCTCGAATAATAATTGTTCTTATATCTGCCTGAAGTAATCAAACAAAATATTGATTCTTCCATACTACCATTTGCGTCATAAGTCTAAGCGGGGAGGGTGGGGAGGAAATTCAGAACTATGGAAGTGACTGTTAATCAAGAAATTTCTAAGTTTCTTGGGATATTTGTCCGACGCTTGATGAAAAATGATAGAAAAATGTAAAGGTGGAATTCTTGAAAAAAAAAAAAAAGCTTTGTGGGTCACTTGCGAGGTTAAGATGATATTCTATAAATAATAAGAATATTTTATATAAATAATAAGCAAATGCAACATTTCTAAATAGCAAGTAATAATATTTTTTTTTTTATCTCAGCTATGATTATTATTAATTTTAAATTATTCTTTACGTTCGGAATAACTTTACTCTATCATATTAAATATTTATTTTTATGTAATTTTGACGAGAAAAAAAGCTTTTAAGAATTTAATCTTTGATAAAAAGTTGAATTTTGCTAAAATTTTGAGGTTTTGATTAATCCATTTGAAAGTTCTAGGGAATCTTATGGTTACACAAGTTGAGGAGCTCTGGTAGAAATAGAAAATAATTTCATTTTCTATGATTGAATAATTTTACTGACTATTATACACTGAAGTTAATGAAGAGAGAAAAGATTGTTAACGGGGGGAGGGGGGTTCAATAAAGTATATAAAAAAAAAATCTATGGACTAAAAGAAGATACCAATGTTGAAAAACAATCTCATCCCAATTGCTTATCCTTTGCATACCTTATTTTTTTTGCTTTTAAGACCGTTTGAACAACACATCTGTAGAAGCGCGTCTCCCTATGAGAACAATAGTATCAAAGAAATTGATTTAGAGTTGGAACCGCATACATTTAATTTTCATTTCATATGTAACAGCTATTTCACACTGAAGGAAACTATCTGGGAAAACATACTAGATGGAAAAAAGTAGCTGTTTTGATGGTAAAAGTCATAAATCTACGTATATTTATAGCTTCTGATTTTAAAATAATAAATACATTAAAACTAAATTTTGTAAAAATTATCTATATGGTCTACTGGTGACCGCCTAGACTGGGAGAAAGGCTGGGGGGGGGGGGGGGAGTTTTTAAGCTTGATAGCAAATCAAGTTCTGCTTTTGTATACAGTTTACTTTACTGCAAAAATATACTATATTGCTCTGATTTTTTTGCATTAGGATCTACAGGAAAATAAATGTCGGTCCTTTTTCGGTCTATCTCAATTACCAAGCAGTGCTAATTAGTGTAATTCTCTATTGTAACAGCATTTTTGATTTCTACTAAATAATTCATTGCTTTGCGAATGTAATTTAAATTTATTAGAATTCTTTTTACTTTCAGAGGAATCTTGATATAGAAGAGTTCAAAAGTTGGCGTTCTCCTTGCCTTTTTTTTTCGACAAATTTTTCCGTTATGAGGAATTTT